>CAJPEX010001615.1:41192-53618 GCA_905338405.1 Notodromas monacha
ATTTGACAGAGAGCGTGTTAAACAGTGCTAAAGTGTTGCCAAATCAGGGGGTTATCCAAGTAAAAAAATAATTGGAATTGTAACCACTCCATTGGATCTATCTAAAAAAAAAGTCTCAAAACTGATCATATGGTATGTTTACTTTATTTATTTTTCATTTGTGACCCTGGCTTTGGGGCTGTGAGAATAAAGAGTGTCACAACTGTAGGGAGTACTGTATTGAAATATCTTCTCATACCCGCATGAGCCCCGTGTAGGGAAATCTTTCAAAGTTCAGGAATGTCTCCTCTCCTGTTTTCCCGGCTTTCTGCCCTTTCAGAATCCGCGCTGCCGTGATGACTGGAATCCCCATTCCGTCGCCGATGAAAACAACGACGTTTTTCGCTTTCGCGCAATTTCTCCGCGATGTGATGGTCTTCCATATCTCATCCTTCATGGATGCTTGCCAGAAATGCCTGTCTGCGAAAAACATGCAGCACTTGATCAAACCGCAGGTTCTTCAGACTTTAGACTGGCAAGTGCCACTCTTACCTTCGTGCTCTGCCATCACTACTATAGACACTCCAATAAATGCCACTATTATTCCCCAAAGTTTCCGCATCATTAGTCAATTATACCCTTTCAACTCTCTAAAAATTTGGTCATTGTTGGGGAGCCGAAAGTATATACTTCTCATATTAACCCATCACCTGCCAAACATCCCCCAAACTTGTTTTTGCCTGCTCCACTATATACAGTAAACATCCAATACACAGGCTGTAAATATATTTATTTCAATTTTAAAGTCAAGCTCTTTTTAAATACTGTATTCTAAGTTATATATTTTTTTATCCCCAAATGGGACACAGGGCAAGTCCCATCTCATTTTGAACTGCATTAAGTAGGATGAAATGTCTGGAAAGAAAATTCAGCCCTCATTATGTAGCCATAATTTGAATCTTTTGAGTGAAATGTGAATTTGAGCATTCATTTTTATTCAGATAAATGGCAGGTAAAATAAGATGAATTATTATTCTAATAAATGCCACCATAAAGAAAATGCTGTTTCTGAGATTTTTAAAAAATTCTGAATATTCTTGGCAGATTTTTTAAAAATACAAGAAAACCTGTTAAAATAATTTAGCCAAAAAAACAGAAACTTTCTCAAGATATTCTCACAGCTGGGTAAAATTCAATAATGCAAGAAGCATCTGAAAAAATGTTCCCCAACCTTTTTTGGCCTAAGAACCAGCACATTTCAATAAAATATTTTGCAGACTGGAAAATTCCCAAAACTTCCTGTGGACCAGAAAAGTTTTTTAAAAATGTTGCAGACCCAAAAGTTTAGCTTGAAAGACTTCATGGAAGGTATTTAAAGGTATATGTTTTTCTCTGCAAAAACTGAGTTCAGTTGCACTGAAGCAGCTAAAGCTGAATGTCATCAACAAACTGGAAAAGATGAGATTGAAAAAAGGCTTCTCAGAGCAAAAAATTAAAATTTCATATGGCAGTTCCAATTTTAATAGACTTCACGACATTATTCTCCTCTATTCGGTGGAAAATAAAAGTCGTCTATTGAAGTTGACGGTAACAGGGAGGTTTTAAAGTTCATTTCTATTGTCTGAAGTAGGGATGAAAAGTTAAATTTAATATGCTAAAAATTTCTTGGGGACTGGCAAAAAAAAAACTTCTGCATACTGCCGCAGGTCCACGGGCCACCGGTTGGAAACACTGTTCTATTTCATGGATGATGCTGGGAACATCCAGGGTTAACCCTTGGCAATCCTCCATCTATTTTTTTTAACTTACTGTATATAATGTTCCAATATTTTCTTGCCAATGGTTTTTATTTTACCCTGCCCCACTGAATTCAATCACGCAGACATCCTTGATTTATGCAAGTGTTTTGCCTCTGGGGGTTCAAGATGAACTTGCTCATTTATTTGAGATACACCAGCTGGGGCTTTTATTACTGTTTGGATGAGCTTTGGGTTATCTGGAAGCCAATGAGGCAGATCTCTTTTTGAGATGTTGTGAAGCTAACTCATAGTGAACGTGTAGAACTTACAACGGTTCAGTAGAATGACGTGACTCACATTTGGTACTCACACCTACAACTAGTGTTGGGTTCGTGGTTGACTGACTCCTGATTCTATGTCTTCCAGGAGTGGCAGAAATATTTATTTTCTGAGTACAGTGTACCCTAGGTTAACAAACCACTGGCTTAATAAAATTTTGATTCACAAACTTTTGGTTTTGAGGTAAAACCCCTTGGTTAACAAACCCAAGTTTTGGTCAACAAACCTTTCTCTGGGGAAAAACCAAAAAGTTGATAATTCAAAATATGATTTTGAGGCTGACATTTATGGTACAACTTGAGTGTGAATAATTCACCTGTGCACTGATGTGAAATTCCTTTCCTTCAGGCACTTGAATATGTGTAATCTTGTATTTTAAAATTTTTTAGCTACCTTATTCATACATGCTCTTCTGTGAGAGAATTATTCAATTTTCTATGCTTGGCTTATCTAGTTAATCAATTGTTAGAGAGGTCCATTTCATCTTTACTTGCAGCAATGAAAAAATAAATTTCATTTTCACCTGACATATGGATCCTTCAGTATGTGTTTCTCTGGATGTTAAGCTTTTTATCTTCGTTTTCATCACTGCTACTTCCATATGTGACACTTTTAAAGCATTCTGGGCACATAAAAGATGCATCAATAACTTCTTCTGATTAAATTTGATGGTCTTGTAATTTTTTATTTTAAAATCTTAAATTATATTTGTTATGTAAGGCAAAAATGAAATTTTTTTTAATGCTGCAAGGAAAGTTAAAATAGATCTTCACAACAACTAAACAATGTACCATATGAATTATGAATGATGTACCATATGAATTATGAATGATGTACCATATGAATTATGAATGATGTACCATATGAATTATGAATGATGTACCATATGAATTATGAATGATGTACCATATGAATTATGAATGATGTACCATATGAATTATGAATGATGTACCCTATGAATTATGAATAATGTGAAACATATTTTAAAACGCAATATTATGCACATATCTAAGTACCAGAAGAAATACTTTTCAAATCAGTGGATGCATAAGTGAATAAGTTGCACTCAGATGGGACCATAAATTTCAGCCATAAAATCAAATTTTAATTTTCAAAATTGGGATATTTCCACAGAATAAAGTTTTTTGACTGAATTTTGGTTTTTTAATCGAGGGATTTTCCCTCATAATCAGTTTTTTTAGCCAAGCAGTTTTTTCACTGAGGGTGCACTGTACAGGCATCCAAAAGAATTGAACCGTTTATTCCGCACATGTTAAAAAGAAGGCAACAGAAGAATTCACGCACTCTTTGAGAAGTGACAACGAACGTACAGAAGTAAAGATAAACATAGGGACGTAAGTAGTCTCTTAAATTAGTTAAAGTCAAAAGTCAAACAGGTAAGACAATTTGGGAAAGAGTGCCCCTTTTTTAATGTTACTGTGTGGGATTCGCAAGCATGTATCCCGAGCCTTCCCAGCTAACACCCGTATCTGTCCACGTTTTCACCGCGCTTCGTGATGGCTGGGTAACCAGGAATTAATGGGTTTTGAACTGATCTGATCACCCGCTTTCTCCCTGCTAAATGTTTTCTTTTTCTTTCTTTCCAGCGTCAATTTCATGCTCACGTTCTTTACAATTCATGGGTACGGATTGCGTGCCACATTTGGACTTTTCTTCGGATTTGTAATTGTAATTAGGACGCGTATAGGGCTACAAAAAATGCTACAGGAAATTAGGAATAATCATTTCAATTGTTGTGTACCCAACTACAGTAGCTGAATTCTGGATTCTCATTATCCATTTTCCTGAGGTTTGAATTCATTATTGTGGTTTTACAGTACAGTGAAACCCCCAGATGAGGACATAATTGGTGCATGAAGAGTGTTCCCAAGTCAAGTCTAGTTTTCCCAGAGACTTACATTATATAATTTTTAATTGGTGTTTTATGGAAGAATTATTTACAATTCCATGGTAAACAAAATGTTTGCCGCTTGAATTTGATTCACTGAATATCTTTTCAACTCAATAAGAACATTTGGAGCATTGAATAGTGTACCTCTGTACAGGGCAGCATTGAAATGTTGGCATCTGTAAAAATGACATTTAAGTCACAAAGAGAGAAGGAAGTCCCTCTGTGCTACAGGTATTTTTATTAGCTGAATGGATGGGGATATTATGGGAGAAATACCAAAGAATTTTTTGGCGTAGATCTTAGGATTGGAAATATCTGTTTCTTGCAATTTAACAAAATAAAAATCAATTTTCTTGAAATTTATTCGCAATTGTATCATGCAATATCTGCATGTTGAGTCAGTGTCTGTATGTTGGGCCTTTTTATGCCTTTTTTATTGAAAAATAAATGTCCCTATGTCAAGGTGTCTGCATATGTGGTGGTCTCACTGTCCTTTATTATCCAAAGTCTTGGATGAATTGCAGTTTACACTTCTTTCATTTGCTTTTCAGAAGTTAAAATCTTTTATCTTTTGTAATGGAATAATTTTTCAATACTGCACCATACTGTGTTGCAGTTATTGGGGGTTGTATGAGCAGGATAAGGGAATAAAGCATAAGGATGATGAACAGGGGGGTCAGGTCAAAATACCATATTAAATTAGGTTCATTCATAAGTTTTCAGACATTTTGAAATAGAACCAACGCAGTTATAAAAATTCAAAAAAATATCTACTCACATAGCCCCACCATTCAGCAACACATTAGTGCTGTTCAACATAATCTCCACCAATTTCAATACATTTTTTCATGCAATAAATCCAACAATCAGAAAAGTGCCAAAAATTGAGCTCCATTAATTGATCAAGCTGCTCTTTGATAGCAGAAATAAGGGTGTCATCCCTGTCCTCAAAAAAAATTATTTCTCAGGTTGTTCTTTGCTGTCCAGAACAGCCAGAAGTTACAGGATGCCAAATTAAGTAACAGAACTCAATTTATGACTGCGTTCTAATTGTTGGATTCATCACAGGATAAAATACATCGAAATTGGCAGAGTTGTATGTTTAGCAGCGCTGAAGTGTTGCCAAATGATGAGGCTATGCATGCCAAAAAATTCAAATTTTTGAAACTATTTTGGATGTATTTCTAAAAGTCTCAAAACTTATGAACCCACCCTTGCAATTTCAGAATATTTTGGTCTCATATAGTGGGAAGTTGGAGGCACTTTTTTCTATCAATGTTTGGGCAATGGCTTGAAAATTGACGGATGACTGCGGGGTATAAACACACACACACCGAAGCACCCAGATTCACAGAATCCTGCACTGACTGACTGATCCAGTTGGAATGGGAAGTAGTTCCACTATGCGACGAGAACGCGCGTCTGCTGCTGTGCTCTCGACAGACACGAACGAGGGTTGGTTCATAAGTTTAGAGACTTTAAAAAGAAGTTTACGTAGGCTGCTTCAAAGTCGTTAGGTTGTTTTTTTTTCTTGAACCTATTGGAGTAGTTAACCGTTGTGAAGTCCCCGACAAGTTGTATGAGAGACGGCTAAATTTACATAAAAACCAGACAATAAATATAACGATCATTTGGCAACACTCAAGTGGTTTTCAACAGACTCTCCGCCGATTATAATACTGCACATTGTTTCAGGTGATAAACCCAACCATCAAAACAGTGCCAAGTTGATCAAGCTGCTCTTTGATGGCGGAAATAAGACTGTCCTTTTTCCATCAAATAAATTCCTTTTTTGGTTGCTCTTCACTGTATAGGGAACAGCCAGAATTCACAGCGTCAACTACCAGAACTCGATTTTTGTCACTGTTTTAATCTCTGGGTTTATCACGCGAAACAATGCATTAAAATCGGCGGAGAATATTTTTAAAACCACTTCAGTGTTGCCAAATGATAAGGCTATGCGATTGAAGAGAATATTTTTGAAACTTTGTTGAATCTATTTTTAAAAGTCTCCAAACTTATGAAACAATCATAATGATACCGTATACAGTACTGTATATTGTTTCACAAGATAACTTGTGTACTACACATATAAGTATATACAGTAGAATCTCATTACAACAAACTCCCAGGGACCAGAAAAAAATTTTATAAAAAAAAAATTTGTTGTATTGAGATTTATGTACTCATTTGCAGAAACAACACTTTAACATGTGAACAAGCATTTTACTGCTTTAAATAGTCAGTGATTTTACTCTGGGTAATTTTTGCGGAGTATCTTTGCCACAGAATTCACCAAGACATCTCCCAAATGCTTTTGGAACTAGAAAACACAATCCTTTCAATAAAAACATAAAAAATGTAATTATTAATTTTTACAATTTTTTAGGCCAAAATTCATTGTAGTGAGATTCTCCTGTATATATATATTTTTTTTTATTGTAACTAAATCCTGGGATTCAAGACTGCTGATCGTGATTGAACTTGATGCTGGAGATACTGGAATACTTCTGTGTTGGGAACTGCTGGGAGTTGAGCATGCAATAGATAAATCACATGTGGATCCCAGATGAGGTGTATGTGACACAGAGATAACACCATCGAGTAACTTCACGCGCCACGTTTTTTTTTTCTCTTTCTCCATTTAATTAGATTCCCTCCATTTGTTGACGCCTTTTGCTGGATGTCGCATTTCGATTTTTTTTTAACTGTGCGGATGTGAGTGACAATTTTCTGTGGATGATAACCCTGCTGGGTTTGAGTGCGATTCTCTGTTTTCTGCCTCGGGACCAAAGTTAAATGCATGTATTCATGAGCATCACTTTTCTTTATATGAGCCATCAAATGTGGCCTGATGGCAAGCAGGGCCTGGGTAAGATGGGTGCAGCTGTGGGTTCACCAGACCCAAGCAAAAGGGTAGGGCACCAAGATATTGTCTGGCAAGTGTTTGTCATTGTACCCTAGTGGCAGGTACAGATGCAAAAGGGTTCATTGGGTCAGGGATCAACCAGGAAGAGATGCTCAATATGCAACCCCACTCTACACTGTTTGCATTAAAAGTCTTGTCATACAGTACTTCAGAAAAGGATGTCTGACATCTTTCGAAATTTTCTCAAAGTTTTCTTGGTAGGGAAAGGAAAAAAAGAATAAATCTATCCCAAAAAGAAAACTTTTTCTCACCCTAGATATAATTTTTTTAATGTTTCTGTAAACTTCTTGATTTTACTGCAATAATGGTCACATTTACTTATCCTTCAAAATTGAAGCAATTTAATATCAAAAATATAACAAATCACAGACAATTAACCAAACTGATTCCTAATTTCTAAACCATCAGATTTGGTCATGATACTCATGAACTGTACATGTTCAAAGCATCATTTTTATTTTCAGAAGTGTGAGTACTTGAAAATTGTTCCTGGGTGCATTCTTCTACATTTTGAACTCAGATTGTAGTTGACAAAAGCTTGGGGGGACTCAGCTGATTTTCATGATCTTGAATTGTTTGGTCAAATTATGTAGACATGATTTATTGAATTCATTCATCAAATGAGCACAATGAGAGAAGTCCCAAATGATAATCCTCTTCACAGTGGAAGATAAGATTGGCTGCAGTTTAGGTAGCCATAAAACTCAAAATGATTTCATCTTCTAATAAGATTTGATTGTTGGCTGTTCAGATGAACCCCAGGATCTTTCTGATAAGTAACTCCAGGTCTCAATTTTGAAGGAAATATGGGTTGATTGTTCTTGGTGTGAGTGGATGCATAGAAAAAGTTCAGAGCATTTTACCAAAATCTGAAAAGCAGAAATGCAATATTCCTGATCTTTCAGATAATTTTAATGCATAACAACGGGAAGCCATTTACCTAACCTTACTCTATGTAAAGATAGCTGTTGTGGGTCAACTAGATGATGCCCAAGGTATGGGTCATGTACCAAAAATTGACGTGTAACCATCATGTCAAGCAACAAAAAATACTAACAAATTAATAGCTCAAAGAAAAAGCATTGGAATAAAAACCCTGACTATCATATCCTGGAAAACAAAAATCATCCACACAAGTAAATCACCATGTGATCAAAAGAATTAAGCTCTGAATTACAAACAGGACAAGTGATTCATCCCTCATCAGAAAGCCTAGGAGAAACTTTCCACTGAGGGGAACCTGAACCTGAGCAAAATCATCAGATTTGAATATCATAACTCTCTTGACCTCACATTGGTCAAGAGTACCCACTTTTGTGTGACTTGTGTGAACTTGATTATTGGGAGAAAAGAAAGTAGAAGTTTGTGAGGAGTTTGACACCTCAGACCACAGCCAACTGAGCATTACTAAATGTATTTAACTGAAACCCCAATTCTTTGTCTGGTTTTGGACTCATTTTTTTTTGCCATGCAAGGAAGAAATAATTGCAAAAGAAATTCTAAATCTTCCTTCACATCACCCAGTAGTTACCTAAAAGTGGAGACTTCATTTGCTATATTTTTCCATTTTGATTGTACAGGAACAAGTTTTCTAAACCCATCTCCCAGATTCCAAAGAATTATGAAAACATGATTTTTAGATTCCAAGAAAAGCGCCTTCTATACTGCAGCTAAATTAACAAGCTCGTTTTCAACCAGATGAAAACTGAAAGGATATCTTTAAGGGTGTGAGAATATTTATCTGGTTACGTCACATGACGACACGTCACACGACATCGTGTCGGAGACTCGGAGTCAGGTACTGAAAAGAATACATTTTTTTCTCAGGGCATTTAAAAACCAAGTCTGGTATTACTTGGGAAAATCGACGATCATGGATGATTCGAGGCCGATCGCTTCGATGAATCGTTTGCCTTCGTACCGATTTAATTTTCAAGCTTCAATCTTTCAGCATTTTTTTTCATCATTCCTGAAGATGTCTAAGAGGTGACGATACGATTTTAAGGGAGAAAATCTTATACACTAACAATAAAAGCTTAGAAACTGCGGCTTGTTGTAGAAAATTACTGATGTGTTCCGTCAATCAGTGTGGAAATGGAAGAGAGGAAGAAAATGAAAGGGAGAACAAATATTTCTGGGACATACTAGAGATCTATGCACACATAATATGCTCATGACAAAGGCACCTAGAAAATAAGAGATTCGTTGGCAAGTTTGAGATACCCGGAAATACGGATTTCAATTGGAAGACAGCAGCAAATTGGTGCGATTGTCAAATTTTCAATCAAAAAATGCTTCTGTACATGATGCGCAAATGCATGAAATCAACATTTGAAAATTGGGGGTTGCTGTTTTTTGGAAATTGTGGACTTTGAAATTTCATTCAATTCTTTCGTTGACTTCATTAAGATCCTTTTCATGTTGGGGATCTCCTTCAACATTTTTTGAATAAGTTGTCTCTTTAAGAAATAATTTAGCTCTCAGTCCCTTCATAAATGGGGTACATGCTTGCTACCTGTCAGAGTGCTAAGTTTCTTTTCTCTATCCTTCTCTTCTAGCTTCCTTCAATTCTTTGCAGAACAAACCAGACCTTTAACCTTTGTGCAAAAACCTTGCATTTTGGGGCAAAATTGGTGGTCAGTAAGGGGACCAAGAAAATCAACCTGCCAATTGCAGGGTGCCTGATGGAAGACTTCCATTTGGAGGGACTGACAATTTGGCACAATAAGGCGCCGTGGATTGTTTTAGGAAAATAACTCAAGTTTAAACTTTGGACAAGCTGGGGGTGCCCAGCCACACCTGGGCATTGGTCAGATTTTATTATATGTTAAAATTTTGATCAGATCACACATGGAACAAACTAAAATGTTTTTTCACAATTTTTGTATGGTTTTGAAAAATCTTCCCCAGTTTTTCAATATAATTCAGTTAATATTCAACCTTTTTCAAAATTTAAAAAGGGACATATGCACAACATTGTGGCGCTTTCAATAGAGTTTTGAAACATAATTTTGATCATGAATTATATTTTTTCATAAATTTTGAAAAGTCCGCAAAATGGGAACCGGGAACCAACATTTTCAAAAAATTCTGTTTTTTTTTTAGTTTTGCTCATTGTAATTTTTTTAATCTTTGCGCAATTTCACAGATTTTGTAGGACTATGTGCGCATGAATGTTTTACAAATTTAGATGTTTTTGGATTTTTTTAATAATGAAAATTAGTGCAGTAAAAATCAAGATACTAAAATGTTTTTTTCACATTTTTTGTATGGTTTTGAAAAATTTGTTTGCGTATTTCAAAATAATTCAGTCAATATCATACCTTTTTCAAAATTTCAAAAAGGAACATATGGGTATCATCATGGCGCTTTTATTAAGGTTTTAAAACATAATTTTGATCCAGAATTGTATTTTTGCCAAATTTTGAAAGTCTCGTTTTGCCCTTGGTTTTAAAAGTTCTTTAAGGCAAAAAAAGTCAAATCGAGTAACATTTAAAAAATTATAAACGAGTTAAAGTTTCTAAAACATCGTGATGAACGCGTATCTACAAAATGTTTAAAAGATATTTTTGGATTTTTTTAGTAATGAAAATTGGTACAGTTAAAATTAAGAAACTAAAATGGTTTTTCACAATTTTCGTANTTGCGCATAGATGTTTTACAAATTTAGATATTTTTGGATTTTTTTAGTAATGAAAATTGGTACAGTTAAAATTAAGAAACTAAAATGGTTTTTCACAATTTTCGTATCGTTTTGAAAAAATGTTTCCGCGTTTTTCATCATAATTCAGTCAATATTCAATGTTTTTCAAAATTAAAAAAAAAAATTGGTACAGTTAAAATTAAGAAACTAAAATGGTTTTTCACAATTTTCGTATCGTTTTGAAAAAATGTTTCCGCGTTTTTCATCATAATTCAGTCAATATTCAATGTTTTTCAAAATTAAAAAAGGAAAAGATGGCCAACATCATGACGCTTCTCATGAAGTTTTAAAAAGTAATTTTCATGAAGAATTCATTTTTTAACAAATTTTTAAAGTCGGCGAAACGGGAAACGGGACCCTCCTGCAGGCCTCTCTGGGGGCTCTGTGGGAGGGAGGTAAGGGGAAAGTTAGGAGGGATGGAGTGGTCAACGGATGTACGGACCGACGTCGCAAGCAACTTTATTATGTAAGATTTGCTCTGTTCAATATTTCATTTGACTGAATTGAATCATCAGTCAGATGAATGGTGCCTGAGTTTTGAGAGCAAATCTCTTGGACTTCTAACATTTTCCACACAATGTGCCTATGCAGTTGCTCAAGATAAGAAAGATAGGTGACCTGGTCTCTTGTTTCTAATTCAAGGTTGGGACCTTGTATTTCCCTTATCTATTTTTTTGTAGTACTCTACGAGCAGTTGGGATGGAGTTTGTTCTCCAACAAACTCCATGCATGCTGTGGATGCTGAGATGCTTCAGGCATGAGTAGCTGCAAATCTGAATTTGATCAACAAATTCCAGTTAACTCATGCTTATGAGTTAACAAATTCCAGTTAACTCATGCTTATAAGTCTTTCATCATTTGTTACCTCAAGAGTTAACAAATGATGAAAGACTTATGCATTCCATAAAAAACTGCTTTGCTCAAACATTTGGCAGAATACCCTTCCAAGGTGAAAATTCCATATCACCCAGAAACATGCGTAGAATACATGATCAATAACCAACAACTCGCATACATAACTAGAGAGAGCAATGGACCAATAGCAATTGACCATCCCAAGAACTTGTGCTTTGCTTTAATCTAGGGCCTCAGCATGGGAGAAAAAGTCCTGAAGGACCTGTACAATGTTGCATTGTCTTTGAGTCTAAGAAAATACATTCTTCCTCCTTTATCTTCAAAAAATAAAAATAAAGCGCAATTCAATAATTCCACTGCCAGACGCATTAGGATTGGTGTAGTGATAATCCCATGCAATGCAATTCTTGACTAGAACCATTTATATACATAAGCATGTTGGAGGTACAGTAGCACCATGAAATTAATTAGATGGCACAGCTCAGGTTCTTCAAATGGTGAGTACACAAGCCATTTGTCTTTCAGAAATGTTGACTCCTCAAACTGAAAAAAATGGCCCAATGCAATCAGCCAGGTTTGTATTAACAAACTTCAGAAGCAGCAAAACCTCATGTTAAAAAAACACTTGCTCCACAAAAATGCAAGGAAATCTATCCTTCTTATCCATTGTCTTCAATTGATCATCATATTTTTTTCTTGCCACCCAGAAGAATTCTGGGATGCATTATCCAAGAATCCCCAAAATTTTATGCAAAGGAAGTAAGGATGAAATTATGGTGAGGTTTTGGCCAGTGTGGGGAATTGTCTTCCCCACCTGGCTTCTGGGAGAATCCTGTGCCACATTTTTTTTTCATTTTCTTGCCTGAATTGGCGCATCATGGTATGGTATCCATGCTGATTTCCACCCCAAAACAAAAGCCAGACGTTGGCTGTTGTCCTGCACAATGACCGGAAAAATTTCATTTGTAAC
>CAJPEX010001616.1:0-18403 GCA_905338405.1 Notodromas monacha
TTCGCAGTTCCTGTTTTCCTATTCGGATCTGCGTCGTTGCTCGCGGGGCTCCTGGCTCTCAAACTTCCGGAAACGAATAACCGGAAACTGCCGGAGACGCTCGAGGATGCCGAGCTTTTCGGGAAGTTTATTTCGCAGTGAGAGACCCTGAACTCCTACAGAATTTCTCAGAAGTCTTCCGTATCTATACCTGAATTTCACTTTAACGAAACGATAAAAAACTTTTTCGCGTGAAACAGTCTTGAAAACATTTTTTTTGCACATCGTTGAACCCATGAGAGAGTTTAAGAAGGAAGTAACTTATGCTTCAATTGCTTACGGGTGTTCACTAACCTTAAAAAAACCATTAAATTTTGAAAAACTCAGTTGAAAAAAGACTAACATCTTTCGAATTGAGTTGCCAAAATCATTTTTTACTGTTTTCTGGCGGTAATTTTTGCAAGAGAGATTTCTCAGAGCATCTGATATTCATGTTGGAGTGAAAATTGCGGAAGAAATTCGATCAAATTTAGAGAATTGAAAAATAAAGCCATGTTTATTATGTCCCTATAATTTTCAAGAGTTCGATCGACACTCATGAAATGAGAAAATGGAGTGAGCAGGATTCATAAAAAATTCTGAAGTAGATGAAAACGAATTTAAATCCGATTTGAACAGCTTTAAACGATATGTAGAAAAATGCATTTCTCTACAAATTTTCAAAAGTTTTTCGAAGCTTCTAAAATAAGGAACAATTTTAAAAATTTATGATTTTCCCTCATTTTCCGAGGAACTTTTGAACAGACTGCACAAAAATTCTGGAAAAAAATTTTTCAGTCAAAAAGTATTCACCCGTTTCTGTCTGGGTATGGAATGAGAATTTATTCGTGGTTCACAAAACTTTTGATGAACCCATCGTATTTCTTTTCCCCAGTATATCCAGATATCTGTCCATTCATTTTCCTCTTTCTAGGAAGCTCGTTGGAACGTTCCAGAGCCGAAATGGACCACTTTCAGCCAATGCTAGCGCGTCCAAGTCTGAAGACGAAGCAGCTCCCAAGGAAGACGGAATTGCACAAGACTCATCAACTGAAATTTAGAATTATTCTGCAAAAAAGCATTTGTATGCGAAATCTCACTCCAACTAATAAAAGCACAAACTTTCGATCAATTGCTTTTTCGCTGTTCTCCTTTTCCGGCTGCGAGATGGATGCGAAGAACCGTTATTCAGAAAAGCTGGAATCATTATTTTTTCAAAACGTCGGAGGTTAAATTGATTTTGATTTAGTTTCATCATCTTATCTGAATTTTTCCTTCGATTTTGATTTTAATTACAGCGCGTTAATCGACGTTTTCCAACCTTTGGATTACTATTCTGCGAAAATGCCTGCGCTAGGATGAAACAGATTTGAATTTCCGCAGTCGGTATTGTTTTTCTTATAAATTTATTTCTGCAATCTGAGCGACTAATTAAAAAAGAAGAGTCCTGGCTGAGCCAGTTAATGATTAAAACGTATCTCACCATTCTCCTCTGAAGTTCATTTCGCAACATTCGCGCAGGAATTTTTTTTATTTTTACGAAAACAGGCTAAAACAAATTCTCAGTGCAACCCAGAGACACGGAAATGAAACCCAGTTCCCGACTTTCTGACATCTCGAGCGTTCCATATATTTCACGCGCAGTGGGCCAAGTGAACGAATGATACGACGCTGCTTTAAATTCCCCGTGGTACTGAGGGTGATTGTTGCAATTTTCCAACGGGAGTCCCCGAGGCAGTAAAACCCCCCAGCACCCGGGAAAATTCCGCCCGGGTTCGGGCGAGATTGCGGCCGGGGGGCCTTGAGTGTCAGTCATTCCGCGGGATTATGCCCGAGCTGGGAACCCGCCGAATGGCCCTTCCAGGCTCTGCAGAATCCCTGCGTGAAGGAACGGAAAACGGCCACGTGTCAATGGAAGATCCGGATGTAAAAATCTTTTCTAGGCTTCCTGCGCAAAAATAAAATAAAACCGGAAGGGTCACGGGGATGGGCGAACGCGCTTTCAATCCCGTTGGATCTTTGTCTGAATTTCCGAACGTTTGGGATTTTTCTTCTTCAGGATTTTAACATTTAAGAAGGCGTATCTTTTACTTATTTTTTTGTTGGCATCGTCATTTCCGGTTGACGCGAAAAAGGAAAATTCGACAGGAGTCGATCGTTTTCTGGATATGGCGGTTCCGCGAAATTGAACTGAGCCTGTCTCGTGGAACCTCACGAAGAAAATATTTCAGGCCTTTTCATAGACTCGAAGACTAAAGGGTGTCAAAAAAAAAATGCCAAGGAGAAAGTTTTGTCGCAGCGAGAATAATGTCGGGGCACAGTAACTTTTTTTAAAGCGCTTTGTCTGGCTTGGAAAGCTTTCTGCAAAAAACCCGATTTAGGCGAGGTATATTTTTCTATGATTATGTTGTTTTTTTCTATCATTTATGACCCGTGAAATTCTTTAGTTTGATTTTTTGGGCCCACATTTCTTCACTATAAAAATCTTATTTAAAGTCATTTTTAACTCTCGTGTACTTGGAACTGCATATTTTTTCGTCCGTAACCTTTTCTTCAGAGTTTTTCCTCCCGTGTGGATTTTTCGGAATTCAAGAATTTTTTGATGGCACTGACTGAATAATTTTTGCAAAAATGACCACCAAAAGAAGGAAGGTCCTTCAGAAAATGGGTTCCACTTCTGGGTGCATTTTCGGAGGCAAGGAAAAAGTTCCTCGCTCACATCTGCTGGTTCGCAAACTTTTCAAACACTAAACAATCTATGGAAAAACATAGATGAATTCCAGTTTTCCCGACACAATTTTGAAGTTCAAGCGGAAGAAATTGATTCTGTAGAAGAGTTCTTCCAGTATTTTTTTTTTATTGTCCTCGGTCAGTTTATACAACATGGAAAGGAACAAAAAATATTATATTCGCTGTGAGACGGGATATTGAAACAGCTGCTTTTGATCTTTACCATCTCATCGGATACGAGAGGTGGATGATAAAGAAATTCATTCCTTCAACAGCGACATTCAATTTACATTAAAATCGGTTGAACCTTCTGGGAACTTGCATCACCCGTGTTCAACGAGTTCTCTGGATAGATTTCTGCATGCAGAAATCGTTCGAGGAAGCAATTATTTTAATCGCACCAAGAAAATATCGTTGAAATTTCTGAGGTTGAATTTGATTCGGAGGGAAAGTTTCAGATTGCTACGATTGAAATTTTGCGATCAAAACAATGCACTGTACCTCGTATATGTACGAGTATTTTATTCTGTCCATCGTCCTGTAAAAGTAATTCTGCCAAAACATTCGAAAATTTTCGAAGAATTCTGAAAATCCAAGCAGCCAATTTTTGATTAAAAATTTAAAAATAAAATGCAATAATTCAAAGTCAATCGTAACTCGAGCATGCCTCATACACATGGAAAACTTTTAAAAATTCCTAACGAAATAATTATTCACTATTTCCTGCCCAAAAATCGTCGCATTCGAAAGAAACTTCCTTAAAACTTTTGGAGCAGGACATAAAAGCAGCAGTATTCACTTCTCAATCATGAATTTTTGCAACAAAAACAAAAAACCAGAAAACTTTCGTGAAATGCATCTTCCCTGAAGAAAGCAATAAAAAATCTGCCCTCAAGTGCATGAAACAAATAGTTCCTCGGAAATGATACTACGATCTGTCCACCGTTTTGTCTCTGTCCCAAATCGCATCTTCATAGATGCACCAAAAAGAAGAAAAAAGTATATATGAAAACTCTGCAAATCTCAAGATCGGCTCCAACTGAATGAAAACCTCGGGGATCTTTTCCTCTACATCTCTCAAAAGGAAAGGTGATTGCGAGAAGCTTTGCGTTTCTCAAACAAGACGCTCGATCAACTCGCCTTCGCATCGGGAAAGGAAAAAATAATGCAGAAAGAGGAAAAAGAAGGACGAAATTGGCTGGAATCAAGAAAAGGAGAGGAAGAGAAGGAAGACTTTTGCCTGGATATGCTGTCTGTGAATAAAGCAAAAAAGAGTATATAGGAAGAAGCACTGGAAGCAAACGTCAGCTAAAACGGATGAGAGTCGATGCGTCTTCTTTCCATCCGCATGACTGGCCCGTGTCGAGTGATGCCTGTCGACACTAACACTATTGAGCATCCCTCGGATACCCCTATGGAAATATCTTTTAATTTTCCATCAAAAAATTCTTGCCATATATCAGCGAGTGACATTGATATTTGGTTCAACGATGACCATCACGAAGCAAAAAAAATCATAAACTTCAGCAGATATGAATATTTGCGCAGATTCGCTTCCGTAAAAAGTGGAAAAAATTGTAAATTTTTGAAACGGTGATTCAGTGTACCCCGTTTGGATTCAGCTCTCAAATTACAGAATCTACTCTTCAAAATTCAAATATTTGTGTACATTGACGTTCGTGAAATATGGCATTAATATGCACATTTTTAAAATGGTGATCCGCAGTATAGCTTGCGATCGGATTAGCTTTCAAAATTTCAGAATATACTTTTCAAGATTTAAATTTAAATATTTGTGTTCATTGTTGTTCATGATTTCAAAAATAGTGATTCAGTATGATATAAATCTTTTAATAAATAATTTGGCTCTGCTTGAGTCAGGAATGCTGGTTTTCCCTCAAATTTGAAGGGCAAAATAAAGAAAAGATTTAAAGATTGAAAGCTTAGTAAAAAACAATTTCTGGTTTGCTCAGAATTGTGTTTTTTTAAAGGCCACTCAAATTCCAGCTTCAAACAAATAGCTGAAACAAAAGAATTACTCAAAAAATCCAATGATTCAGCATTGAAAAAAGCTCCCTCCTAAATGTGGTAAATGATTTTTAAAATTACCTCAAATTCAAGGTTTATTTTGAGTATTTATTGAAGCTGAAATTTGATCAACTTAGTCAATAAATCTAAATTTTATAAATACTCTACAGTATTGGGCTGGACTTATCATCAAGTAATTTTCATCGCATCTGCAAATATATGAAGGACGAAACTATGTTTTTTCTTTATATCATCAACCACAAAATGGTGGGTGAAGAAAAAAAACTCATTTCTTTAGCTCACAGAACCACAGAAAAGTACCCGAGAAAATGCGATTCCGAAAATGCAATTCTCCATTCCGCATCGGCAAACACTTTTCTAAAAAAAGAAAAACACTTTTCGGCACAGACTTCCTCTGAGCAAACAAGACTCGCCGCCAAAATAAAAGCTTTTTCAACAACTCGACAAACGGCGTGTTTTTTCAAGCAGTTTTTAGCTTTTTGGCAGCCACATGATGGAATTATGGCTTGCCTATGAAGCCAGACAAAAAAAATTTGAAAAATATTCTCAGTCCCCACTATATATTGACACTCTTCTCGACGCTGTCGACACGATTTCCTTGTATGAAAGAAAAAGATAAGCCGATAGCCAAGTAACAGAGCGTAGAGGCTGAAAAGCAAGCACTAGGCTGTGTTTGATGAGGAAAAATCGGAGCTGCTTGACGATGATACCCTGGAGGAAGATTTTCCGCGCTGCGAATCTTTTCCTCGGCTTCCGCAATCTTCAGTCTGCAAACAAATATTGATACTCTTGCGCTTTTTGGGACACCTTCAGCTTCTGTCATCTCACAATAATTCCCTATTTTATTCTATTTCCCCAATAGATCAGCAAGGAATCAAAATTAATGTCTGTATGTCTGGTTTCCGCCCGCATTTCGAAACATTAGTCATTCAAACATTCCATCATTAATTATTTTCTTCTGGGCGTATTTGACGCTGATAATTAGACTTTTCTCACTCTCGTGATCCAGAATTGAAGCATATTCTTTGAAATATGAAGTTTATGCGTATTTTTTGTTCGAACTTTGAATATTCATTCGTGCAAACTTTTGGTCATTCATGGCATCATGGGTATACATTTGCAAAGTACAGTTTAATTTTTGACACGCAATTTTTTTCTGAGACGCTGCGTTGAGTACGAAAACCCGCAAACTATTATGTATGATCGGATGGAAAAAAGTCAAGTGTCCCGGCTGCTGATTTATTTTGCACGTTATATTTGGTATGAAACGGGAATTCTTTTTGGATGCGCTCAGAAATCCGGAAAAACTCACGAGAAATATGACTAAAAACACGATGAAAAGTCCCAGAAAAACGTAAGATAGTCTGCTGGGGATCTTCTGCTGTCGCTACTGTATATAGTATTTTTTTGTTTTCTTAGTAAAAGAACGGCGGTTGTTTGTGTCCGGATTTATCACCCTCCTCAGCAAATACATCGGGCACGCTGACTTTACTGTCAGTAAAAGAGCCCTTTACAAGGAGCGATTGACGAGGTGAAAAGCCGTCTTCAACCGCCTTTCAAGGCGGACGAACCCAGTGAAAAGGCTGCTTGGTTTTGCTCAACTGACAAAATCCCGCCAAAGCTCAGAAGCAGAAGCAGCAGGAGCCCACTGACCAGTCACGAATCCCGGGAATTGCCTGTTTATTCCGCAGAAACTGTCGACCCCTTTCTTTTATTGCGTAAGGCACCAGTAAAATGCCCTTCAACGGAATAGGCAGTACAGTACTTTTTTCTCGGCTTAATTTGTTGCCAAAAAAAAGAGAGTGCATTTTATCCGGAAAGAGACATTTCTATGAACAGTCACGTTCAATCCATAAATTCTTTTCTGGGAAAGGACTGGTTCGTACTGTGTTCCCTCAGGTTTATTCAAGATCGAATTCAGTTTCTTAGCGTTCAAATCTTTATTGAGAAATTTTGTAGTTCAGTTGCCTTTTCTTTCACGATTGATTAATTTTCCGAAAGGTAAGCCACGTGACAATATTTATCCAAAATGGGATTTGAGGCAATTGCAGTAAACTTTCCCAGGAATCTGAATTCAGTTTTTCCCGTCTGAAGTTTTCAAGTGGTCAAATACCCACTTTAAAACACCATACTTTTTGGTAATTCAGATACATTAATATGTTTGAAAAAATCAGGACGACATTCTTGATACACCATACCGAAGAATACACCATTCAATAGTGTTGTTTTTTTATTCATTGAGAACTTTATAAACTTCAATTTGAAAAACACAAATTATAACATTCATCAGCCGTGAGAAAAAAAGTACTGATTACTCTAACATGAATGTCTCCCTCGAAAAAAATTCGATCAATTAGCTGAGGTCTAGAATTAATTAGGGTTAACAATAAGGAATTTTTCTGCTTCGAAACGGTAATTTTTGACATCAAAAAATGAATATATTGTTTCATTCAGCATAATTTCTTCAAGTGCATTTTTAAAAATTGCTCAGCGACGCATGCGAACGTGTTTCCAACTAAGTTTCCGAGTTGATGGGTAGATGTCGTCTCCTTACACGAACAAGTGGGTTTCCCGAAGCCAGGAATTGTTCGGTCAGCCAAAACCCCCACGCGTTATTATGCTCAAAATCATCGACACCGTATTGGTTGACTATACATGCCAAGGAAGACAGAAATCCAGTCTTCTGTGTTGACAAGCTCGTTCCGGGATAATTCCGCTTCATGGTTAATTACAATTATCGGATCGTTCACCGGAAGCTCGCACGCGCGCGACGCGTGAAGCTCGAATAATCGCCTTTTTCCTTTAGGAAAAAACATTAATCCCCACTTCCTGCTATTCGCTAAGCAGAAGCGGAAGTCTCTCGTTGTTGCCTGTCTGCGTCGAATAAACATCAAATTGAATAATATTAAGTATGAATAAATGAAGAAAAAAAAATCGTGAGAAGCGGAGTGGAAGTGCTGGCCACTTTTTTTTTTGGTCCGGAACGAGTGAAATTGTCCGAACTGCGGTTTCTGATTTCAATGCCTCGCTGATCGCGTGAGATCACGGAGCTCTATACGAAAATACCATATAGGCTACTAACCGTTCTTTCCTCGGAAATCCAAACCTGTAATTTGCACTGACAACATTTTTGTTCACTTATTCATCGCGTGTTCCTGTTTTTCAGGATAAGTGGAATGAGAGGAACCACGACGAACAACTGCGGGTTGAGACCATCTGCTTTGTGCATGACGGCGTCTGAGTTTGTTTTCCCTTCAGTCAACAAGTCACAATTGCAGCCGGAAATGAAATTAGGCTTTAAATTGGCAGTTATTACCGGATATTTAGCGATCATGCTTTCGATGCTTCCATGCTTTCGATATATGCTTTAGCTGGAAAGAAACACGGGTAAAAATATCTCTTGCATATTTTAAAAACTGAACGTTGGAGAAAAATGAGAGGCGTAAATCAAAGGTAAAATGCAGTTTTTAAACCCATAAGTTCGGTTTTAAAAATCGCATTTCAGATTATATTACCTGTATTTAATGCTCCTTCACTTCCCTTTTCAACTCTTAGTTTCGTTGATATATCGAACGTTGCGTAATAAAATAAATAAACCTTGCAGAAAGCATAAAAAATTGTGCGAGTATTGCGAGGTATTATTTTACTTTTATTGTTGTTACAGTTTCGCATATATAATGGCTTCAATTCTACCAACAACAAAATTATGCAAAAAATGATCTTTTCTTCCTTCGATAGTGTTAAATTGCAGTGCTATTTTCGGCTAAAATGGCAGAAAATATTTATAAATTTTTCACAAGTTATTGGCCAAGACTGACCCTGCATCAAGACCTCATCGGACCTGGTTGGTTTCGAGAATGGAACATTGCTGGGTCAATTTTAAAATTTGAAGAAATAACCCCGATGAAGAACCAAATACTGTACCTTAAAAATCTTAATTTTCAAATTCCAATGAAAATTATGTTGAGATAAATCCCGAAGACTGAAGTGCAGCATATAAATCACAAATCCAGGAATAGTCAACTGTGTCTTTTCGGATGCATTCGCATATTGAAGACGGTCAAAGGAAAAATCGGAGCTGCTTGACGATGATACCCTGGAGGAAGATTTTCCGCGCTGCGAATCTTTTCCTCGGCTTCCGCAATCTTCAGTCTGCAAACAAATATTGATACTCTTGCGCTTTTTGGGACAACTTCAGCTTTTGTCATCAAACAAGTTCCCTATTTTATTCTATTTCCCCAATAGATCTGCAAGGAATCAAAATTTATGTCTGGTTTCCGCCCGCATTTCGGAACATTAGTCATTCAAACATTCCATCATTAATTATTTTCTTCTTGTCGTATTTGACGCTGATAATCAGACTTTTCTCATTCTCGTGATTCAGAATTGAAGCATATTCCTTGAATTATGAAGTTGATGCGTATTTTTTGTTCGGACTTTGAATATTCATTCGTGCAAACTTTTGGTCATTCATGGCATCATGGGTATACATTTGCAAAGTACAGTTTAATTTTCTGACACGCAATTTTTTCTGAGACGCTGCGTAGAGTACGAAAAACAGCAAACTATTATTTATGATCGGATGGAAAAAATTAAAGTGTCCCGGCTGCTGATTTATTTTGCACTTTATATTTGGTATGAAATGGGAATTCTTTTTGGATGCGCTCAGAAATCCGGAAAACCTCACGAGAATATGACTAGAAACACGATGAAAAAGTCCCAGAAAAACGTAAGATAGTCTGCTGGGGATCTTCTGCTGTCGCTACTGTATATAGTATTTTTTTGGTTTTCTTAGTAAAAGAACGGCGGTTGTTTGTGTCCGGATTTATCACCCCGGAGTCGTTTATGTAGCCCGTGCGACTGAAATGACAGTCATTTTCTCGGGAAATGTTCCTCGCTAACTGCTCCACTTTTCGGCAGAAGTTGGCGGAAAGTTCCGCCTGCTTGGGTCACTTTTCCGACCTTGGTTTTGCTCAACTGACAAAATCCCGCCAAAGCTCAGAAGCAGAAGCAGCAGGAGCCCACTGACCAGTCACGAATCCCGGGAATTGCCTGTTTATTCCGCAGAAACTGTCGACCCCTTTCTTTTATTGCGTAAGGCACCAGTAAAATGCCCTTCAACGGAATAGGCAGTACAGTACTTTTTCTCGGCTTAATTTGTTGCCAAAAAAAAGAGAGTGCATTTTATCCGGAAAGAGACATTTCTATGAACAGTCACGTTCAATCCATAAATTCTTTTCTGGGAAAGGACTGGTTCGTACTGTGTTCACTCAGGTTTATTCAAGATCGAATTCAGTTTCTTAGCGTTCAAATCTTTATTGAGAAATTTTGTAGTTCAATTGCCTTTTCTTTCACGATTGATTAATTTTCCGAAAGGTAAGTTTCTTTGAATATCTGTTGGAAACCACGTGACAATATTTATTCAAGATGGGATTTGAGGTAATTGCAGTAAACTTTCCCAGGAATCTGAATTCAGTTTTTCCCGTCTGAAGTTTTTAAGTGGTCAAATACCCACTGTAAAACACCATACTTTTTGGTAATTCAGATACATTAATATGTTTGAAAAAATCAGGACGACATTCTTGATACACCATACCGAAAAATACACCATTTTTTTTATTCATTGAGAACTTTATAAACTTCAATTTAAAAAACACAAATTATAACATTCATCAGCCGTGAGAAAAAAAGTACTGTTTACTCTAATATGAATGTCTCCCTCGAAAAAAATTCGATCAATTAGCTGAGGTCTAGAATTAATTAGGGTTAACAATAAGGAATTTTTCTGCTTCGAAACGGTAATTTTTGACATCAAAAAATGAATATATTGCTCCAGTTTCATTCAGCATAATTTCTTCAAGTGCATTTTTAAAAATTGCTCAGCGACGCATGCGAACGTGTTTCCAACTAAGTTTCCGAGTTGATGGGTAGATGTCGTCTCCTTACACGAACAAGTGGGTTTCCCGAAGCCAGGAATTGTTCGGTCAGCCAAAACCCCCACGCGTTATTATGCTCAAAATCATCGACACCGTATTGGTTGACTATACATGCCAAGGAAGACAGAAATCCAGTCTTCTGTGTTGACAAGCTCGTCCCGGGATAATTCCGCTTCATGGTTAATTACAATTATCGGATCGTTCACCGGAAGCTCGCACGCGCGCGACGCGTGAAGCTCGAATAATCGCCTTTTTCCTTTAGGAAAAAACATTAATCCCCACTTCCTGCTATTCGCTAAGCAGAAGCGGAAGTCTCTCGTTGTTGCCTGTCTGCGTCGAATAAACATCAAATTGAATAATATTAAGTATGAATAAATGAAGAAAAAAAAATCGTGAGAAGCGGAGTGAAAATGCTGGCCACTTTTTTTTTTGGTCCGGAACGAGTGAAATTGTCCGAACTGCGGTTTCTGATTTCAATGCCTCGCTGATCGCGTGAGATCACGGAGCTCTATACGAAAATACCATATAGGCTACTAACCGTTCTTTCCTCGGAAATTCAAACCTGTAATTTGCACTGACAACATTTTTTTTCATTTATTCATCACGTGTTCCTGTTTTTCAGGATAAGTGGAATGAGAGGAACCACGACGAACAACTGCGGGTTGAGACCATCTGCTTTGTGCATGACGGCGTCTGAGTTTGTTTTCCCTTCAGTCAACAAGTCACAATTGCAGCCGGAAATGAAATTAGGCTTTAAATTGGCAGTTATTACCGGATATTCGACGATCTGAATCAAATCGGCGATGACGCCAGCATGCTATGCTTTCGATTTATACTTTAGCTGGAAAGAAACAGCGGGTAAAAATATCCCCTGCATATTTCAAAAACTGAAAATTGCGTAAATCAGAGGTAAAATGCAGTTTTTAAACCCATAAGTTCGGTTTTAAAAATCGCATTTCAGATTATATTACCTGTATTTAATGCTCCTTCACTTCCCTTTTCAACTCTTAGTTTCGTTGATATATCGAACGTTGCGTAATAAAATAAATAAATCTTGCAGAAAACATAAAAAGTGTATTTGGCGAGGTAATATTTTACTTTTATTTTTGTTCCAGTTTCGCATATATTATGGCTTCAATTCTACCAACAACAAAATTATGCAAAAAATGCTCTTTTCATCCTTCAATAGTGTTGAATTGCAGTGCTATTTTCGGCTAAAATGGCAGAACATATTTCTAAAGTTTTCACAAGTTATTGGCCAAGACTGACCCTGCATCAAGACCTGGTTGATTTCGAGAATGGAAGATTGCTGGGTCAATTTTAAAATTTGAAGAAATAACCCCGATGAAGAACTTAATACTGTACCTTAAAAATCTCAATTTTCAAATTCCAATGAAAATTATGTTGAGATAAATCCCGAAGACTGAAGTGCAGCATATAAATCACAAATCCAGGAATAGTCAACTGTGTCTTTTCGGATGCATTCGCATATTGAAGACGGTCAACAGGTGCATTAGAGAGAATTTATAACTCACGGAATCGCTTCTCGACAGCTTTCGCAGTTCAATGCGAAAATAACGCATATATCATAATGAAAGTAGAGGGGCATTAAAATGGCTAGAAACCGATAGCGATAAAATATATGCGTCTGCACTCGGTTTGCCTATACTGTATAATAAAAAAAGCGACAAAGGAGACGACTGATAACACTGTACCTGCATTATGCAAATGAATATACAATGCACGAAAACGAAGGCCGACGCTGAGCTGCGTTTATAAAACCCAACAAGTTTCGGGCAGGTGCCAGCATTCCCAAAAAATCGTCGCCGTTGATGCACTTGAAGTGAGTTCTCTTCTTCGATAGTGAGCTCAGTCTTGGCAGCAAAACACGGACGATGTTCAAATTCAATTTACTAATTATTGCCATTTCTTGCTGCGTGTGCAACGTTTTCGGCAAAAAGCAAGGTCAGTGAAAGGCTTCAACATGCATTTTTTTCATGTGCAATTCTGTATTTTGAATTTGTGAGAGTCGTATTACACATAAATTAAAAAAGTTGACTTACGGTAATAACTGTGTCTCCCAAACAGCTGTAAGTTACCCATGTGAAGAACGCATACAGAATCGATTTCATTAAGAATAATTCATGAAAACCATGTGTATTCATGGATATTTTTCGTTTTTCCACATGAGCGAAATGCCATAAAATTTCAAGGAAATTCTTCACCATGAGTATAAACAAATAAATTTGGGCATTCTTCAACTGGCTGCTGAAAAACAAATTGCTGATGATGTGGCACTCAAAAAGTTAACATTATTTCTACGAATAATGATAATATTTCATCAATCTTTGCAAGTAATCCCTGATTTAATTTCTTCAAAGAATATCTATTTGAAATGTCCTCACAAAAATTTACATTATCCAAGGAAAAATTGAATAACCTAGCGTTCAATTTCAACTTTTGAGAATATGGTGCGGGATTAAGACTTGGTTCTTTACAGTATCAAATCCCATTTCAAGGCAATTCTACTGAATTTAATTCAAACCATTAATGAAAATGCCACTCGATTCCACGCTGTTTAATTTCAATAATTTTCCTAGCGCGCTGATGATAAAGCCATGACTTCATATCCAGTAATTCTCAACTTCTTCTAGTAATCTAGACCAATCTTCGTATTGATTCAATATCAGTTCCGTGGAAGTGATACGAACATTTCTTGCAGAATGCCCCGGGGCGGATGCTCAATTTGAAGGGACATGCTACAAAGTTCTTCCGGATCAGTACGACTGGATGGGAGGAGTTGCAGCATGTGCAAACACTACACCTGGATCAACCATGCTCGCTATTGAAACAGAGGAGGAGAACGAGTTCCTGAAAACGTGGCTAGCTGGTGCCATTGCAGGTAAATATTTAAATATTCATACAATGAACCTTGTGAGCGTATACTATAGAACTAGTTCGGTTGCGACATCGAAACTTGGTTGCATCAGAAGTATTACAATACTTGAATTCTTCTCGCTGGAGAGTGGTTAAGGAACCATTGTGAAAAATTAATTTCATAGGGTCGAGGAAAAAATCTTGTGCTCTAACATTTTTTAAAAACTTTTCTTCCTATTCATGTTCTGCAAAAATCAGGTACGAGTTGCACTTCATTTTAATTTATTGTCACATAAAAAAGGATTGAATGCTGGTCTTAGCTGCTTAAAGATACTCATACTGAAAATATTCAGGGGTGACATCTCCTTCAACTTTCAACTTTCTCCTTCAATAGTTTCAACTACGAAAAAATAACTCAACTGAAGCCACACTCAATATCTAATTTAATAGGCAACTGAATGCCCGACGCCGTACACAACACATGAACTAACACGTTGAAAATGACTCGAATAACTTTAAGGCACTCAAATTAAACACAAAGAATTTAGTGGAAATTTTCTCTATTTAATTCTCTTTAATGCCACCAGTTGTGAGTCTCCTGAAGTGCAAATGATTGAAAAAGCACTTATTAAAGTGATTTTTGCTCATCAAAAGCCTCTCGAAGTCGACTGACTGCTTCAGGAAACTTCAACAGGATAAATTATAAAATAATTTTTGAATTTACGAATTTTTGTGGATGCTGGAGGCGAGAAGAGAAGGTGATGAAGGATGCTCATCAAAAGCCTCTCGAAGTCGACTGACTGCTTCAGGAAACTTCAACAGGATAAATTATAAAATAATTTTTGAATTTACGAATTTTTGTGGATGCTGGAGGCGAGAAGAGAAGGTGATGAAGGAAAAACTTCAAATTATAATTACTGTGATTAATGTAAAGCTCAACAATTTTCCAATTACCATTAGGAATATTATTGAAGGTTGTTTCCATATTTACTTCAAATTCAGTGGACATTTTTTTCATTTTCAAGATGAAATATAAGGTTTGAACATTCAAGAACCTATTGGATTTCTTCGAATTTCGTGTTTTGTCGAAAACCTTTTAATACTAATGCAGGAGAATTAAATTGTACTGTCATATAATTAACCTTTGTTTATCTTGGATAGCAATCAGCAATGGAGATTACAAATATGCCTGGTTGTACGGAAGTGATCTGGGCGAAAACAAGAACTTCCTGTGGCACAACTCCAACGGAACCGGGTCTCATCCATTCGGCTTCGATGCCTGGGGCATTGATCAACCCAGCTCAAAACCTCACTACCACTGCATGGATCTGAACCTCGAAGACAACTTGTTCACCTGGGATAGTTACCCATGCACAGGGTTCCTCAACAATTCCAATGGCGAACCCGTCGCTGTGGAAGACTTCGTAGTTTGCGAATACCCCATGCCCTCTTTGTGGGAATGAATCCAAAAAATATTCTCGGGTTCTCACGGTTAAAAATAAAACGGGTTTGAATTGAATGGTTGACAATTGGTGGTTTCAATAAAAATAAAAGTTATTATGTTTTAATGTTCCATTCAGCAGTTGGCATCACTTAAGGACTGATAGATTTTTTGAACCAGGAGAACTGTGGGAATCAGCACCAGCACTGCCGTGATCAAGTCCTTGTTTTCTTGAACATCCATCTCGTCTCCGGTTTCTAACTAGATTAAAGACACAGGGGATTAATGAAGGTACATGTGCTCTCTAATGATCTTCAAGTCATAACGAGTGTAATTAAGCAGGTATAGGAGTAAAATTTCAAAACCATGCTCAGTTTCCTCTAATATGATTCGTTTCCGGATTCACACGGATCAATCCAAAGTGACACGCAATTATTCTGCGAAATGTTTCGTAGTTCGCATTGCGGTGGGATTTAAGATAAACTTCAGTCGTATCCTTGGTACTGGTCGTCGTCACGAGTAGTTAGAGAGTACTTGTTTATGGATCTTAATGACTATGGACTTCCGTTGGTGAAGGACTGACTAGATAGGGGATGAACAAACTTTGGCATAAATGCAAAAAAAAGTAACTGGAGCACTCATGGATACAATCATGAGCTTTTTTGTTTGCCAAAGATTACCAGCCTACGCCCTGCGTGATCCATCTGTTGGTTTTTGTCCAGTGAACCGCTTATTCGGTGTAATTGAAGGTTTGACTTGAATGCACGAAAAAAAAGGGTCTGTTACGAAGGTTTCATAAAAAATTTCGAGATTTTTTTACAAAATCAGAAGAATCGTTTCCAACGAAAAAAAAAATGTATGATAGTGTAGCATACGTTACGTTATTTCTAGACAGCGGATTTTTCTGCAAATCTCGGGAATAATTTGACACTTCTATTCAAGAATTTTATCGGCAGGAAAAATTTGACACAAAGGGAAATGGCTTTTCCCCCTCACATTCGATTTTCAACTGAAGGAAAATCTTTTTACTCAAATTTAAAATACCCAAAATTAGGAAAAGCTTAGGCGCATTTAAAATAATGATTTTCCGCAGAATTGAAAAAAACTGTGAATTTCAGAAACGAATTCTAAGCATAACGTAAATGTCATTAAAGATAGATTGACATAGAATTTTCGGAGACTATTGCAAAGAATCAACAGCAACAACGCTGAAAATGTCTTAAATTATCTTTATCCGATTTTTATAATGCAGAAACTTGTGGAGTAAGATCGGAATAACGAAAGAATACTTCGTGATATTCTGTTTGCGCAACGTATTCAAAATTCTAAATGAGGCACACACAAAAAAATATTCTCGTCAGACGATGCATTTGAATTTAAAATCATGCATTCACGTTTACTGAACATGATTTTCACCAAAGTTTTATCTAAGATTGATTCGTAAAAGCGGAGGAGAAAAATTTGGGGCAGCCCCAAGTAGAAACGTTAAAGTGAACTTCTGTTCAAAATCTCGCAATTCTTTTGCAGACGTTGCTAAACGAAGGTTAAAAAATGTCAAGGGCAAAGCAGGACATTGCAAATGTGTGTGTGTGTGTGTGCGTGATATTAGGCCACTGATTTCGCTGCCCACTTTATTGCTACAGTTGAGGGAAGAGAAAATTATAGCTTCCGACATGAGCTCATCCGTCACGTTGCTAACTGCCGTCTGACAGAGCTTACCGGGAAAGTGTTCTGAGTCAGTATGCACGTTTTCAATTTTTATTCCAACCCATACGAAGCAAATTTCCGTCAGCCACTCCATCTTTTCTTGATGCTTCCAGAAAAAAATTCATAAATATACTTCAACAGTATTTACTTTTAAAAAACGCATCCTGTAATTTTTCTTCAAATTTTGTTCCTTTCCGAAAAGCTCTTGCAAATCTAATACGCGTCGTTGAAAAATGTACTTGTTCAATTTTTATTCCGACTAAATTTCCTCCAGCCACTCCAGCTTTTCTTATAGTGCTTCGTACGAAAAAATAGCTAAATCTACTGCAACTTCATTTACATCACAGTAAATATATATCCAGAAGTTTTCTGCTAAAAAAATGTTTCCCTATCCAATTCTTTAAATGTTGCAGGCAAAAATACAGTAATGCGCGCCTTTAAAATGCAATTTTCAATTTTTATACGAAGAAAATCTGTCAGCAAATCCATTTTTTCTTAATGCGTCCTACAGAAAAAATTAAATCTACTTCTACAATATACTTGAAAAAAATCCAAAGATTTCGCTTGAAATTGTGTCCTTCGAATTTATAAAATTTTGCTTGCATTTTTGATAAGCGCCTTTGAAAATGTGCGTGAATAGCTCATCGGTAGCTTATTTCGCACATGCATTTTTTAATGCTTGCTATTAATTGTTGGACCTTAAATGTAGCAGAACTCGAAAGTGTGATTCCATGATACAGGCCAAACATTTCTTTCTTGCAAAAATGTATCCTTGGTCACTTACAGAAACTGGGATATTCTTGAGTTTGTCGAAATATTGCTGAAGATTCTTGGGTGTCCTGATTAACATGAAAACATTTCGCAGATACTTCATACAGACAAAACTCGACAGTTTCTATTTTAAATTATATTTCATGCGATTTATCTTCAATTGCTGCCCTTATCCAATTTAATAAATTGTTTCTTGCAAATCTAATACGCGCCTTTAAAAATGTGCGTAAATAGTTCATCGGTAGTTCATTTCGTATTGTAGATACATTTTGCTTTAAGGTTCGTTATCAATCGTTATTATTTTTCAATCGTGAATATTTTTTTATGAATGCTCGTGGAATGGCTGAACATTGTTGAACGACTTGCCGATTGACAAGAAAAAATCGTCACATGCAAATCTGCGGTTGCATGAAATGTAAGGACACAATTTTCATACACCTTACATACGAGGGAGATGATGTATTTAGGAAGGGTTTCAAGCAAGTCAAAAATGTCTGGAAGTTGACAGGAGTTCTGATTGAATTATTTTCAAAAGTGTGAGTTCAATCTGGTCTGCGGATCCGACGATAAATCGCTCGGCTGTGCATTTTAGTGCATTTCGCGTGGGAAACTCGCCTATTAATTCGTATGACGATGAAAGACCCGCCACCCACGAATATAAAGGTTTCCTTGAACCCGGGTACGACCTGATCCATCTTCCATCCATTTGCGTGATTTGTTGAGTCGTAAAAAAAGCGGTTGACCTTCGTTTTTCGAAAGGGACATTTTTGGGTGAGCAATGTGTGATGAATTCCTTCCGTGAGGAAGCAAGAAAACCCCTTGAGGGCGGAATGCTTCAAAAATATATTTTTTTCATAAACCTTCAATTTTTTTT
>CAJPEX010001616.1:18602-53617 GCA_905338405.1 Notodromas monacha
AAAAAAAAATGTATGATAGTGTAGCATACGTTACGTTATTTCTAGACAGCGGATTTTTCTGCAAATCTCGGGAATAATTTGACACTTCTATTCAAGAATTTTATCGGCAGGAAAAATTTGACACAAAGGGAAATGGCTTTTCCCCCTCACATTCGATTTTCAACTGAAGGAAAATCTTGTCACTCAAATTTAAAATACCCAAAATTAGGAAAAGCTTAGGCGCATTTAAAATAATGATTTTCCGCAGAATTGAAAAAAACTGTGAATTTCAGAAACGAATTCTAAGCATAACGTAAATGTCATTAAAGATAGATTGACATAGAATTTTCGGAGACTATTGCAAAGAATCAACAGAACAACGCTGAAAATGTCTTAAATTATCTTTATCCGATTTTTATAATGCAGAAACTTGTGGAGTAAGATCGGAATAACGAAAGAATACTTCGTGATATTCTGTTTGCGCAACGTATTCAAAATTCTAAATGAGGCACACACAAAAAAATATTCTCGTCAGACGATGCATTTGAATTTAAAATCATGCATTCACGTTTACTGAACATGATTTTCACCAAAGTTTTATCTAAGATTGATTCGTAAAAGCGGAGGAGAAAAATTTGGGGCAGCCCCAAGTAGAAACGTTAAAGTGAACTTCTGTTCAAAATCTCGCAATTCTTTTGCAGACGTTGCTAAACGAAGGTTAAAAAATGTCAAGGGCAAAGCAGGACATTGCAAATGTGTGTGTGTGTGCGTGATATTAGGCCACTGATTTCGCTGCCCACTTTATTGCTACAGTTGAGGGAAGAGAAAATTATAGCTTCCGACATGAGCTCATCCGTCACGTTGCTAACTGCCGTCTGACAGAGCTTACCGGGAAAGTGTTCTGAGTCAGTATATGCACGTTTTCAATTTTTATTCCAACCCATACGAAGCAAATTTCCGTCAGCCACTCCATCTTTTCTTGGTGCTTCCAAAAAAATTAATAAATATACTTCAACAGTATTTACTGAAAAAAAACGCATCCTGAGATTGTTCTTCAAATTTTGTTCCTCTCCGAAATGCTCTTGCAAATCTAATGCGAGTCTTTGAAAAATGTACTTGTTCAATTTTTATTCCGACCCATATATTCAAAGTAAATTTCCTCCAGCCACTCCAGCTTTTCTTATAGTGCTTCGTACGGAAAAAAAGCTAAATCTACTGCAACTTCATTTACATTAAAAATATACCCTGCAATTTTCTGCTAAAAAAATGTTTCCCTATCCAATTCTTTAAATGTTGCAGGCAAAATAAATGCGCGCCTTAAAAAATGCAATTTTCAATTTTTATACGAAGAAAATCTACGTCAGCAACTCAATTTTTTCTTAATGCGTCCTACAGAAAAAATTAAATCTACTTTTACAATATACTTGAAAAACCCCCAAGATTTCTCTTAAAATTGTGTCCTTCGAATTTATGAAATTTTGCTAGAATTTTTGATGTGCCTTTAAAAATGTGAGTGAATAGCTCATCGGTAGCTTATTTCGCAGATATTATTTCTAACGCTTTTTAAAAATTGTTAGACCTTAAATGCTGCAGAACTCGAAATTGTGATTCCATGATACAGGCCAAACATTTCTTTCATGCAAAAATGTATCCTTGGTCACTTAAAGAAACTGGGATATTCTTGAGTTTGTCGAAATATTGCTGAAGATTCTTGGGTGTCCTGATTAACATGAAAACATTTCGAAGATATTTCGTACAGACAACACTCGACAGTTTCTATTTTAAATTATATTTCATGCGATTTATCTTCAATTGCTGCCGTTATCCAATTTTATAAAAGGTTGCATGCAAATCTAATACGCGCCTTTAAATATGTTTGTAAATAGTTCATCGGTAGATTATTTCGTATTGTAGATACATTTTGCTTTAAGGTTCGTCATCAATCGTTATTATTTTTCAATCGTGAATATTTTTTTATGAATGCTCGTGGAATGGCTGAACATTGTTGAACGTCTTGCCGATTGACAAGAAAAAATCGTCACATGCAAATCTGCGGTTGCATGAAATGTAAGGACACAATTTTCATACACCTTACATACGAGGGAGATGATGTATTTAGGAAGGGTTTCAAGCGAGTCAAAAATGTCTGGAAGTTGATAGGAGTTATGATTGAATTATTTTCAAAAGTGTGAGTTCAATCTGGTCTGCGGATCCGACGATAAATCGCTCGGCTGTGCATTTTAGTGCATTTCGCGTGGGAAACTCGCCTATTAATTCGTATGACGATGAAAGACCCGCCACCCACGAATATAAAGGTTTCCTTGAACCCGGGTACGACCTGATCCATCATCCATCCATTTGCGTGATTTGTTGAGTCGTAAAAAAAGCGGTTGACCTTCGTTTTTCGAAAGGGACATTTTTGGGTGAGCAATGTGTGATGAATTCCTTCCGTGAGGAAGCAAGAAAACCCCTTGAGGGCGGAATGCTTCAAAAATATATTTTTTTCATAAACCTTCAATTTTTTTTTCTTCATTTTCGAGACGAATGTTGCCAGGTGATCAATGCACACCCCTCTCATCACGAAAGTCTCTAGGTGATCCATCACTCAGTGAAGAAATGTTTGCCCGTCTCGATTTCCCCCGTTGTCCCCGCGGGTATCAAACCACTAATTTCACGGCTCGTTCGCCCAAGGAATAAATTAGTACCTGAGAGCCTCGTTCATGTCTTCATATACAGCGGCCATTGTGGTTCTCACGTACTCAGGGAGTTCACGAAAAAAAATAAGGGTGAAACCAGGGCAGCCATTCCGGATCCGGTTTCCTGAGGCGAGGGTTCTAGTAATTCCACCCAGGGACTCCCTTATCCTTGAGATCCTGCGCTTCTTCTCTGTACTAGGTAATCTCGCTGTATCACACGCCTAAATATAGTCGAAGACATTTTCTAATGTTCAAAATGTGTCCCTGTTCAGCTGAAAGGTTAGAAACGAATGAGAAAATGAAAATCCACGTCAAATAAAATTGGCAACAAAGAAGAATCCGTCGGTCGAATTTGGAATGCATTTTCTAATTTTAAAAATATGATTTTCTTGAACTAAAAGGACAGTAAAAACATGAAAAATTAAAATTAAACCTTATTAAATTGTTTAAAAAAAAGAATTCTGCCTATAGGTCAGTCGTATTGTGAAAAATGCTGTAAATTTAAAATGTGTTCATCTAGAACTAAACGGTCAAAAACGTCAAAAATTAAAATGCAGGCAAACTAAAATTCAAAACAAAGAAGAATCCTCTCCAGGTCAGTCGAATTTTGAAATTTTTCAATTTTAAAAATATTCGTGTCTAAAACATGCGTGTCTATATACGAAAAAAACTGTGAAATTGAAAATGTAAGCTATAGCTAAGTAAAATTCGCAACAAAAGCGAAACCTGCGAATGTTCAGCCGAATTTTGACGCAAAAAATGACAAAAGCATAGAAAAATCAACACGAATATAACAATAAGCCGAATTCCGATCATCACACAGTATTTAATTGCGCAATGTACGAAAACAGATTTTTCTACAAGTTCAGCATGATGAAAAAGAAACGCTCAGTTCACACAAATGCATCTAAAATAAGTTTCAAAATATTTACCGTCTGAAGTTATTTGAAGAAAAACAGCACGTTTCAGGAAAGAAGCACAAGAAAAATACAAAACAAAATTTCAAAGCTTTCAAGTGCTTGTCGGCGATGTAATATGCTGTCTTATGCAAGGACCCACTACTTTATGTATTCATATTTTTATTCCGCGAATGAATGACATCATTTCCGAAAAAAATTATAGGCGTGAACGTCTTCTGATGAAATAAGTTGCTTCACTTCTATCTTATGTGGTTCTCAAATATATCCAAGAAATATATTCATCTATATGATTGTAAATGGAAAATTTAAAAATGCTACGCCTAAAGAAAGTGTAAGATAACAAGTTATGCAATGGTTTCGATTGATGCTTTGTGAGAGCGAGATATCCGGAGGACGTGCTGACAAATTTTGAATCATTCGTCAAAAAGGGCAGAGATATCTCGCATTATCTCGTTCGGGGGGTGATTTCGCCTCGGGGTCATTAAAACTGAAAACCATCCCCAACCCAAAAATCCCCGTTGGCAAAGAAGTTAACGAGCAGGTCATGATGAGACGTTCGTTTCTCTGCGGAATTTCGATGATGATGTCCCGACATCTGGGGCGTGAACCGGACCCGTGTTTCGCTTCCCCGGACCCCACACGTGCATGGCCCAAGATCCAGATTTTTCCAACCAAGTCGCAATCAAAAAGAACCCAGGCAAAAAAAAATAATAATAATAAGAGGAAAAAGAGGCGAAATTATTACAGTCCGGGGTCNTAATTCCACCCAGGGACTCCCTTATCCTTGAGATCCTGCGCTTCTTCTCTGTACTAGGTAATCTCGCTGTATCACACGCCTAAATATAGTCGAAGACATTTTCTAATGTTCAAAATGTGTCCCTGTTAAGCTGAAAGGTTAGAAACGAATGAGAAAATGAAAATCCAAGTCAAATAAAATTGGCAACAACGAAGAATCCGTCGGTCGAATTTGGAATAAATTTTTCATTTTGAAACATATGCTTTTCTTGAAATAAAAGGTCAGTAAAAACATGAACAGTTAAAATTAAACCTCAGTAAATTGTTAACAAAGAAAAATTCTGCTCAGGTCAGTCATATTGTAAAAAAAATTATGCTATAAATTTAAAAATATGTTTATCTAAAACAAAATGGTCAAAAACGTCAAAAATTAAAATGCAGGCCAAGTAAAATTCAAAACAAAGAAGAATCCTCTCCAGGTCAGTCGAATTTTGAAATTTTTCAATTTTAAAAATATTCGTGTCTAAAACATGCGTGTCTATACGAAAAAAACTGTGAAATTGAAAATGTAAGCTAGCTAAGTAATATTGGGCACAAAGGCGAAACCTGCGAATGGTCAGTCGAATTTTAACGCAAAAAATGGCAAAAGCATGGAAAAATCAACACGAATGTAACAATAAGCCGAATTCCGATCATCATACAGTATTTAATTGCGCAATGTACGAAAACAGATTTTTCTACAAGTTTAGCATGATGAAAAAGAAACGCTCAGTTCACACAAATGCATCTAAAATAAGTTTCAAAATATTTACCGTCTGAAGTTATTTGAAGAAAAGCAGCACGTTTCAGGAAAGAAGCACAAGAAAAATGCAAAACAAAATTTCAAAGCTTTCAAGTGCTTGTCGGCGATGTAATATGCTGTCTTATGCAAGGACCCACTAAAAATACATAAGTATAAAAATAAGGCGCTTACTTACTGTAGTAAAGGCTTTTTTTAATATCCGCACTTGCAGAAGACTACTTTATTCAACGAAGTGAAGATAGAATACACCAAGAGTTTATATAGGTTGAAATATATTCATCTATATGATTGTAAATGGAAAATTTAAAAATGCTACGCCTAAAGAAAGTGTAAGATAACAAGTTATGCAATGGTTTCGATTGATGCTTTGGAAGAGCGAGATATCCGGAGGACGTGCTGACAAATTTTGAATCATTCGTCAAAAAGGGCAGAGATATCTCGCATTATCTCGTTCGGGGGGTGATTTCGCCTCGGGGTCATTAAAACTGAAAACCATCCCCAACCCAAAAATCCCCGTTGGCAAAGAAGTTAACGAGCAGGTCATGATGAGACGTTCGTTTCTCTGCGGAATTTCGATGATGATGTCCCGACATCTGGGGCGTGAACCGGACCCGTGTTTCGCTTCCCCGGACCCCACACGTGCATGGCCCAAGATCCAGATTTTTCCAACCAAGTCGCAATCAAAAAGAACCCAGGCAAAAAAAAATACAAAACAACATAATAATAAGAGGAAAAAGAGGCGAAATTATTACAGTCCGGGGTCTAAATCACTCGTGCCCACCTCGGCGCATCTGATGACTGTGTAAAAAGGCCGCGGACACTGCGTGACAACTTGATTATTGGGTCCGACTCGTTGACGGGTTAACTGACGGGACTTGAAGTTCTTTCTGTTTTTTCTTTTCTATTTTTTTTTATTGTTTATTCAAGTGTGTGTTTTTTCTCTTGGCTCCGCCATGCGAAAGATTTATCACGGTATGTAGAAAATCTCGGCGGCGTCGGCTTTCGTCATCCGCTAATTGCCCACAGAGTCATTAGCCGCAATAAAAACCAACGCTAAATCGATAGGGAGTTTTTGGCGGCTCCCGAGCCTTTTTAGAGGCTTTTCAAAAAGAAGCAGCAGTACTAAGTTAAATGGCTTAAAGCCTCAATTGAAAGAATCTTGACTCTGTTAAAGTCTATATGTACCTACTTTTAATCCGGAATGGAGCCCGAAAATATTCCCGTCGTTTTTGTCAATCGCTTTGCTTTTTGATGTATTGGTGTCGGATTTCCGCGTGAATTTTGAGAGAATTGAAAAAAATTAAAATCTGGAATGAGATCTTTCTGGATCACACAATTAAAAAAATTTACAAATGTTGACGTCGACAGCTATAAGAATGAAATTTACCCCAATTTTAAATTTTGAATTCCAATTATAAATTGGGACAGCACTGGTAAATTTATGGACTTGGTTAGTCTGAGGCCTTTGGGGAAATTGAAAAGGCTCATAAATTCAGATATTTATGGATGGTGATGCAATTTCGGCTGGTATTTTTTCGATAGTATGAGTCGGTCAAGAATATGAAAAGTAGCTAAATACTCTTATTGAAATAATAACTCATCTTTTTATTTCATGTTCTAAAATGCTTGAAGAAACGGACTGCGTGCGGAAATCAGACATAAATCAAGCCAAAAACTCAGTTCCGGAGAAATATCCAGAACTTACGAGAAAACCTGGACAGAATTTAGCAGATGGGCAGATCTCTTGGTGCAGCAGGTTTTTATGTCCGTATTCGGACAAGGTTACAACAGGAAATTAAGGCATGTCAGCACCGAAACCCGCACCTATTCTTCATAAGTAAACCTGTTCAGAACAGGAAGAGGGCGGGGGGATAAAATGAGAAGGGGTTCGCTGTTTTCGAGGTGGGCCACACACTGCTTTTGTGAGGAATTGGTTCCCTGATGAGTGTGTGCACCCTTTTTAACGACTTCAGGAACTTCCTTTCAGGGAAAAAATTAAGCCTTTCTTCTCGGTACTACAGTAACNAGCTATCCCTCAAAAACCGCCGAGGGCTCGGAAAAATCTCCGAAAAGTTTTTCTTCGTCGTCATGATTCAATTTACCGAATTTCGGAGTTAACTTTCTTAGAACTGAGACAATTTCAGATATACATGTTACTTTTAATCTGGAATGAAGCCCGAAAATATTCCCGTCGTTTTTGTCAATTGCTTTGCTTTTCGATGTATTGGTGTCGGATTTCCGCGTGCATTTTGGAGAGAATTAAAAAAATTGAATTTAATCTTTCTGGATTACACAATTTAAAAAATTTACAAATGTTGACGTCGACAGCTATAAAATTGAAATTTACCTGTATTTTACATTTTGAATTCCAATTATGAATTGGGACAGCACTGGTACATTTATGGACTTGGTTAGTCTGAGACCTTTGGGGAAATTGAAAAAGCTCATAAATTCTGATATTTATGGATGGTGATGCAATTTCGGCTAGTTTTTTTTCGGTAGTATGAGTCACAGTTCTTATACTTTTCATCGATTTATGAGAATAACTTTATTATTGAGTAGAAAAATAAAGTACAAGATTTTACGAACTTCTTTGCCTGACGCACGCCTTTAGTCTGTATTTAGTTCGGTTTTTGAGAGTTCCGGAGAAATATCCAGAACTTACGAGAAAACCTGGACAGAATTTAGCAGATGGGCAGATCTCTTGGTGCAGCAGGTTTTTATGTCCGTATTCGGACAAGGTTACAACAGGAAATTAAGGCATGTCAGCACCGAAACCCGCACCTATTCCTCATAAGTAAACCTGTTCAGAACAGGAAGAGGGCGGGGGGATAAAATGAGAAGGGGTTCGCTGTTTTCGAGGTGGGCCACACACTGCTTTTGTGAGGAATTGGTTCCCTGATGAGTGTGTGCACCCTTTTTAACGACTTCAGGAACTTCCTTTCAGGGAAAAAATTAAGCCTTTCTTCTCGGTACTACAGTAACAACACCCTTCTTCTGTTGAATGGGGATGAGTAAATAAAATAAAATAAAAAACCACAGCTGTTAGCTTCAGTTGCTTGCAGACGAATGAAATTTCGAAAAGTTTTATACTTCTGACAAACTGTATACGATTTTTCAAAAAACTTCAAAAAATCTTTTGTGAATAATTGTACTTCCGGAAATATTTTCTCGCATGAAAACTTTAAGATCCGGCGAATTCATGCATAGGCATCACAAATTTCACAAATATGCTTTATATACAAAAGAAAGCAAGACAATAACTGATTTCCTGTGAAATGGCTTTCTGTAAACGATGGTGCTCCAATTAACGGACGTAATATTGGTGCTTGGACCATGTCCCTATATGTCTGAACGTCCGTAAGTCGGATCACGTTTTCCTGAGACTTCATTCATGAGGATATTTTCAATTGGTTTCCCTGCTGATCACAAATTAGAAAAAAGTTCTTCCAAAAATGGAATGAATAAAATTTTATCTATACTTTTCCTATGACACGTCTGCTTTTACTGTGTATTAGAATAGAAAACCGTACGTTTATATCCTCGGGTTTTCGTAACTGGTTCGTTTTTAAAAAGGACGAGACCTTTATTGACGCGTCTTAACGGCAAAATAATTTTGAATTATTGTGAATTTATCAGGACATTTCTTTCTAATTTTTGCGAATGTAAAAATTGCAATTGGTTCAGGAGATATTATAATTTTGAAAAATCAATTTTTTCGTTCGTCTTGAGATGTTGGGAAAGTTTCTGTTTCTCCAGACACGCGTACTGTCCTGATGTCGGGGCGGATTTTTTGAGTTATCTATTGTCCCTAAGTCGAATCCTCCGCATGTCGGGCCTCATAATTGTATATTCGACTGAAATTCTCCAGAAACGAAAAAAAATGCGGCTGCTAAGAAACACGTGATGAGGCTGAATGTTGACGATACAAGTGCTCGAAAAGCATTTTCAGTTTTCATTTTTATTTTTCATAAACATTTGTTCAATATTTTCGCAGCTGTTTGGAGTGAGTATAGTGGAGAAAAATTGAAGGGGCGAGTTCAGGATGGTTACTTGCAACCTGGAAGCGGGATTTCAGGGGTAATCGGGAATCAATCAGGGCAGAAGGCCTCTAATTGCTCTTCCCTCCAGCAGAGGAATAAGGATACTGTGCAGACGAAAATGACACATAATCTTATCTTTTGGCATGCAAATATAGGAGCCCAAAAGCATTGACCAAGCAAAAATTTTTCCTGCTCTGGAAATAACTGCGCAGAATTGCCGTTTTACATTTTGAATTATTGTGAATTTATCAGGACATTTCTTTCTAATTTTTGCGAATGTAAAAATTGCAATTGGTTCAGGAGATATTATAATTTTGAAAGATCAATTTTTTCGTTCGTCTTGAGATGTTGGGAAAGTTTCTGTTTCTCCAGACACGCGTACTGTCCTGATGTCGGGGCGGATTTTTTGAGTAATCTATTATCCCTAAGTCGAATCCTCCGCATGTCGGGGCCACATAATTGTATATTCGACTGAAATTCTCCAGAAACTAAAAAACTGCGGCTGCTAAGAAACACGTGATGAGGCTGAATGTTGACGATGCAAGTGCTCGAAAAGCATTTTCAGTTTTTATTTTTCATAAATATTTGTTTAATATTTTCGCAGCTGCTTGGAGTGAGTAGTGGAGAAAAATTGAAGGGGCGAGTTCAGGATGGTTACTTGCAACCTGGAAGCGGGATTTCAGGGGTAATCGGGAATCAATCAGGGCAGAAGGCCTCTAATTGCTCTTCCCTCCAGCAGAGGAATGCCTCCCACGCGGCAACTAGCCATCCGTCAGACACAAAATGCCGGCCCACTCTATTGCAAACAATGAAAACCCTGCGGCGAGGATCCCGATGAGGAAGAAAAAAAAAAAAAGAAGAGAAAACATTGGGAGAGAGACTCATCAGTGTTGGGTCCAGGAAAAAACGCAATTCGCCCAGGGTATGAGCAGGGTTGACGACCCTGGAGGATAAATCCATCATCCCGCTGGACCCCGATAATCAATCTGCGCCTCGGATCACCTGGGATTTTTTTTTTCTTTCAAATTTTTCACCAGAGCGCAGCAGTTTATTCATTTATTTTTAAGAATTACAAGAGATCAATGATCGATTTTCTTGGCGAGAATTTTAATTTGAATGAAAATCAGAAAATATCAGGAGGTTCTTTCTACACTTCCGAGTTCAACATGACGATTTTTCATGCATCTTTAATTTTTGTGAAGAACTATTCTTCAAAACCTGACTGATTGAAAGCATTTTTCAACTCCACTCAGCACTAGAAAATGACATTACATTACACGCTTTCTGTGTGGTTTTTTGATGGTATCAAGACCATTTAAATGTATGTAAAAAAAAAGTTTATGTGTTGCACTCGCATTTGCTTGATTGTATTTTTCACGAATTTGTCTTCGGGCGATAGAAATTAATTTGTGCACGTCACACTGGAGAAAATCAGAAAATTGCCGATTTGGAGGATGGAATAGTGTATCATACAACTTGAAATTTTAAATCCGAATCTCGTTTTTTTACAGAGATCGCAGACAAGCGCAAGGTTTTGGATGAGTGATGTATTTCAACATTCAAAGTTTGGTCATTGCTGGGTTTCTCAAAAGGTTTCAAATCAGTTGTTTGACCAAATTCAAGGAGTTCCCGGAAATAATTAACTTTATTTCACTTATTGAATAGTAATTAATTGTTTTGAAGGAAAATACGGCAGGTTTTCGTTTCTGAAATTATTCAAAGGTTTCGATCCTTTCAGTGCGAATTGCGAAATGAGGCGCAAGTCATCGATTCCTCAAGAAAATATCAATTTATTTTTAAATATTAAAGTGAAATCGCACGAACTGCCCTCGAGTAATGTTTGATTAGAGTATATCATGCACGCTTAAAGTTTCTGAATTAGTTTTCGGCAGATATGAAGTTTTCAAAAACTCGGAATAGGAAAATGCATTCCAAAGACGATTTGTCCACAAAAGTCCTCTAAGCCTTCATCCCGTTTATATGTGCATCTGCGACGATTTCAAGATTATTTGTCATTCAAGAGAAGATTTTTGTCGATCCCATCCCATCGAAATATTTTGCCAGAGATTAACGCACTCTTCTCAATAGATGAACGGCTTTAGCATGAAAGCTCGAATCATCTGGGATTTGCGCTTGGAATGTACAAGATAGCTTTTGCGATGTTTCAACGCAGCTGAATGCTTCAGGAAATGAGCAAATTCGAGGGCCATCCGCAAGTCGTTTCAATTTTGAATGAACTATTCTAACAACAGTTCAATCAGCCAAGTGATTATAAAAAATGCTCCCGACGAGTGTTTTTGTACTAGTGGCAGAAACGTCTTGCGCTTCATAAATTATTGAAACGTCTTTATTCTTTCAGCGCTGACTGAGGGTATGGGAAAGAAAAAATCCGAGTCATGCTGAGAAGATGATCATTCGTGGTTGTCAGTGACTTCTCGGTTGCCTGGGATTTGATTGATTGACCTTTTTTTTCTGCAACGAATCCCAGGCAATCACATGAATGAAGTCGGCTTGGTTTCAAAAGCCCGAGTCTCTTGCGTTGATTGAAACGCCAACGGCTCGTCTCAACGGCTCGCCTTTGATTGACGCGTATTTTTTGGCAGCTTCATTAAGATTTTTAATGGGGAAAAACGGTCTCTATTTCCTCTTCAATGTCTTCAATTACTAACTACACACCACTTAGGAAGGCGTTATTCTGGTGGTTTTTTGGGACAAAATCCCTCACGATGTCTTTTCTTTCGAAGATGAGCCCAGGGGTGATAAATCATGAACTTGAAGAATATCAGATGCTATTCTGTTAAACTATGAATCCAAACTCTGGCGACGTCTTAAAATTAATGACCTTTGTTTGATTTTATTTTTACTTTATTGAAAGTCTGAAGTATTGGATTGATTAAGGCGGAATTTAAAATTTTCCTAAAAGTTGCATATACTGTATATATTTTTAACTTTTAAAATGCCAGTCATTTTACGTTGAAAAATCGCAGACTTTATTGAAGAATTTTAGATGCACAAGCTTTTTTGTGTTTAAAATCCCGATACCCGATCGCTATGGAAAAAGGGCGGAAATTAAAATTTTTCGCTGAATATATATTTTCTGGACCCGACAATTTACTTGTCAAAGCTGAAAATCGCGTTCTTTATCAAAGAATACTATTCTTGGTAAGAATTTCAAAATCGGATGTGCAAGCTTATTCTTTCTGTTCAAAATTACGAAACGGTAAAAAAGAATCGCCGACCGAAGTCTCTTGCGTTGATTGAAACGCCAACGGCTCGTCTCAACGGCTCGCCTTTGATTGACGCGTATTTTTTGGCAGCTTCATTAAGATTTTTAATGGGGAAAAACGGTCTCTATTTCCTCTTCAATGTCACCAATTACTAACTACACACCACTTATGAAGGCGTTATTCTGGTGGTTTTTTGGGACAAAATCCCTCACGATGTCTTTTCTTTCGAAGATGAGCCCAGGAATGATAAATCATGAACTTGAAGAACATCAGATGCTATTCTGTTAAACCATGAATCCAAACTCTGGCGGCGTCACAAAATTAATGACCTTTGTTTGATTTTATTTTTACTTTATTGAAAGTCTGAAGTATTGGATTGATTAAGGCGGAATTTAACATTTTCCTAAAAATTGCATATACTGTATATATTTTTAACTTTTAAAATGCCAGTCATTTTACGTTGAAAATCGCAGACTTTACTGAAGAATTTTAGATGTACAAGCTTTTTTGTGTTTAAAATCCCGATACCCGATCGCTATGGAAAAAGGGCGGAAATTAAAATTTTTCGCTGAATATATATTTTCTGGACCCGACAATTTATAACAGTTTCGACTTTTAGCGCAAGAAATAGTTTCTTATGATAAGAACCATTCTTAAAGTTTTAGCCTACACGTTCGAATAAGAAAGACAAGTTTTAATGCTTTGCCATTTTTTCTTAGCGGCTGGCTAAATATTAGATTCATTTGCCGAATATTCAAGACAAAATTTAAAGTACTGTACCTACTTTTAAAATTCAACTATACAGATGAGAGTGAAAATATCTCATAGCGTGATGAAAAATGAATCGAGCACTTTCCAGACCGCACAAAACCACCTGGAAAGAAAAGCGTTCGATGAATTAGCCTCGAAACATCGTGGCAAGTTAGCTGACATGCTTGAAAAGCGCGTTAAGATCCGTTTCCAAAGCAAAACTTTCAAAAAATTATGACCCCGGAGTGACTCGAACACCCAGCCTTCTGATCTGGAGTCAGACGCGCTACCATTACGCCACGGGGCCGTCGATGTTGTCAATTGCGACGAACGTCGGGTTTTGACTTCAAAGAAAGGGAACACCAGGGAGGAAGGTATAAAAAGAAAGAGCACGACGACCCCCAGCTTCCGGGGGGGATCCGGATCGATACTATTTGCCATCCGGATCCACGCGCAATTTTCCGCTTTCAGGGGACACGCTTTTTCAGGGTGTGTGTGTGTTGTCATAAATCGCGCCCGGGTTATTTTCCGGCCCTGAAGTCGTTAACGACTTCGGGTACGGCTGGCAGTAATCGTATAACCCTCCCGAAGAGTTGAGGGTCGACAGTGCAAAAAGCTCGGGTGTCAGGTATATTACTCTGACAAACGGTAGCTCCCAAAGACGTTTGAAAATTACAAAAGCGTAGCGACAGTTGGCATCGTACCACGACTGGATCCTCAAAGCCCTCAAGTGGCCGAGAAAATGTTCCAACCAAAATTTCAAAAATCAAATTGGTTTGAAGCGGTCATGAGAAAACGAGCTCATCCAGAAAAACAAATCACCAATATAAGACGAAAGTATGATTTAAATTGCAAAATTGTTTGTAATCCCATCCCAGCTTAAAGAAATTCGAACTTGACACATTATGTGTCTTGTATTTCGTGAAAATTTTTTTCGTTTTTCATGCGGTTATTGAGAATACAGGAAACACGTAAAGAGCTGAAATTCAACATTTTTTATTTGTTCGCCGAAATTTCCCAGCAATTCGGTTAAAAATTAAACGTTCTTTCCTGGATCAAACCGAATCTAGTTATTCAATGTTTCAAGGCATTTCCGACGCGTCAAATATGCTTATGCCTTCGTTTCATCCAATACTTTGAAATTGAAGACTATATTAAGGAATCTTAAGACCCTCAACAATCATTATAAAAACTGTAAGCCAAGAGTTCTTTCATTGATTGAATCGAATGATTCGAGTGCAATTTTCAATTTTTCGAACCATTTTGAAATGTAATTCAAACAATGCTGCGTTGATTGCCTGCAATAACTTTTAAGAACTAGCTCTTTGCAATTTTATCTGACGAACTCAGGGGGAAGAAGGTGGTTGTGAAATTCATATGATTCTTCTTGTGTTCAAAGAGATCCTCATCTTTAAAAAAGGAACTCAATTGAAAATACTTATGGTGAGTCCTTGAAGGCAAATGCGAATCGTTTGCGTGCCGTTTTCCGCCCGGCGCCGATCGCGTACTTCATCATTCAGTGATTGTCTCGAGAGAGGGGAACTGCTTTTTGTTGGGTGTAATTATGCCCCGACTGTCAGCAATTATCGGGTAATTGCGACGTGTTCTACTGAGGACGCAACGATGAGGATTCGCAGCGATTTTCTTTCCGCGCATCGTAAATTCATTGCTGGGAAAAATTTCCCCGCCGAATAATATTTCGCATTTCGGTGATTATGTTCCGCACGGAAAAAGCCGTTAGGATATTGAAAATGCTTGGCAAAAAAACAAATTTGGCCAGTGACTCTCGCCAGCATTGTCATACATCTGCATTCTCCGAGAAGAATAGCCTTCTTTTGACCGCAATTTTTCATAATTTTTTTGCCGAATGTCCGAACAAACGAGATTTATATCCCACACATCGCTCACAATATTGCGGGGAGTGTTCATGAAAAATGCAACTGCATTCAATACACTTAATGCACCGACCGACTGACTATTCGTCATAAATTTCGCATCCAGACGTTCGCTTTTGTTCGTCGGTTTTCGCGCAGAAAATTGCCGGAGATTTTGGCATGCGTCATCCAGGGGTGAACCCGGGGGCTTCAAAAACTTTGCAATGATAATCTTCAGCAGATATTATTTTTAGTTTTAAAAAAACAGGTTCAACAAATGTGCGCAATTAAGCCATCAGCAAATTTCTCTTAACCTAGATTTTGTATAATTTTCAAGCTCCATTACATATTTTCTAAATGTTGAAGCACAATTTTTATAAATGCAATTAATCGGAAAATACGGAGATGATTAAATTTCAAACCTCATGTTTATTTTGTAAACGTATTCAATTTAATCGCTCAGAAAGATGTTGGAATTCATGAAAATATTTTTTCACTTATTATGAAGCAATTGCCGAAAAGCAATTGACACTTCCACCGATTAATTGGATAAAATTTTATATGCTGTAATTTTCAAATTGAAAGATTTTATTTTATTTATAAAACCAGACATCCATGAGGTCAAATTTCCTCGCCTAGGTTACTTTTCTGATATGCATTTGATGAATAAAATTTATACATTGTTGATGCACAAGTATGTGCGAAAAAAATAATATTGTTTTTGATTGCTTACGTAAACATAATTGAATTCCTGATTTCTGAAATTCGCGATGCAGCGCGATTTTTTATGCTCAAGCCATAAAAGAAAACGATTTTTATCAATCAAGATTTTTTGTTTGATTACTCTCACAATCCCATTGATTTTTCATGAAAATTTCAAGCCATGAGCGAAACTCAAGTCCAATATGGCTGTCAGTATACCTAGAAACCCCAGTTCAGTATAAACTTGAGTAAATATGAGTCACTGAAAAACGAGGCGAAGCTTAGTGAAAACTCCTCGCATTCGCGCCTGCCTCGAGCTATGATTGATGGTTTCATCTATCACATGATAATGATCTTTAGATAGCGTGCCAAACAAGAACCCACGGGTCGGCGGAACGTACCCAGACGAAGCCCCGGAAATTTCGGGCTTTTCCAAACCCCAGAACAAACCTCTAAAAATCCTCTGCTCTTTCGAAAGTGTACATATAGAGAGAAGAAAAAAAGGTAAGCCCCCCACTTTGCAAGCGTATTTTTTCACTTGAACGCCAACAAGGTGGTCGCAATCGGCGTAAAATGAGACAAAGCACCGGCGCCGGGGTCCGTTTTTTTCCTGGTATTTTAAAAAATATATAAAAAATATAAAGGAATAAAAAATAAATACGAGGTGGAACACGAAACTCTCTTTGGATGTAGGATATGGGTCCCATTAAGCAAAGGCGGCTTCCTCACGAGCCCCGCCTAATTCAACCGCATTCCGAGTCGGAAAAGCTTTTGGCACTTGCCTGGAAATTGACCAGTGACCCGTCGTCGAAAAGCACGGCGACACGGATTCAACATTCCTGAAAATCCTGGGGAAGAAAAATAACATGCCCATAGCCAAGAAGACAAACAAAGGAAGCGTTGTAATGAACCTTTTGGGGCTCGCGAGAAGCAAATCCGTGTTTGGTACAACACCGTACCTCAAAAGACCTCATGCCGACAAATGCCGGGATAATTTCACGGGGTGATGAAAACTTGCCCCGGATTTAGGAACAGGTGGAATTGATTACCCAAAGGGGTTCCTGCCCCAAGGGTAACGCGATTCGACTGTTGAGCTTGCTCGGTTGGAAATGATTCACAGGTTTTTTGCACTCGGGGGCGACCCAGAAAGTTGCAGTAATTCTCAAATAAAATTTGCTCAGTCAATGAAAATGCATTTTCAGAGAAGACGTGCCCTAATTTGGATGATAAAAAAGGAGATCTAAAGCAGGGTGAGCCAAGAATAACAGTAGGTGGATTTTAATGCCTGGAAAATCGCATAACTTAAAATTATTCGTCAATCGAAGAAGCTTCAAATGATATCCGGTTTTCAGCTGGAAAAATATGTGTCATTCTTTTTCATCTTAAAATTATAATTCATTTTATTTTCGTATTTTTGTGTAAGCAATATTCCCTGTATCCAACTGACCTTCATTGCCAGAAAATGTTCCCATTTCATCTTCTGCGTCCGGCTCTCATTCGTTTACGCAATGTATGCAAAAATAAAGTGAGCAGGAAAATTCTTTCTCTGGCTACTGTTGGGATTTAATTCAGCCCATTTTTCATATTATTGTAAAGGCGCTCATAGTGATAATTTGAACTTTAAAATAGCAGGCCGAACACTCGATTGATTATCCTGGCCAAAAATTCTGTTCAACGTTGAGCTGCTTTCCGATCATAAAATGTTCGTGGAAGTAAAATATTATGCTACAGTATTATATTTTGTCGATGAAACATAGAGTATAATAGAATGCCCCAACTTAAAAAACATGTAATGTACTCTATTCGGAAACTTGGGTTCATTGCTTGATGACCCACTGTTGGAAAAAATTTGCACATAGAGTCTATGCAGGCAGATTCAAAATGTGAAGATGGAAAAGCATGAAAAATTTCTTCAATTAATAACTTTTCAGAATGACCATTCTTGAAAAAATACTATGAAACAAATCAGTGAATGTAGGAAAATAGTAATTGCCGGCGATTTGAACATTTTCGATTCGATTCCTCCAACGTAATTGATGGGTAGGAATTTCATGATCAAATCTCTGCAAAATTATCTTCTATCTCCCTTTCGAATATCAGCTTTCCAAAATGAACATTCTGAAATTTTCAAAACACGGAGGAGAGTTTCCGTTCTCCCGTCAACAAGCTTTTGCAAATCGTTGAAAACGCATAAAATATATGCACAGAAGTTTTCTCGCCTGGGATTTTTCAGGAATTTCGACCCTGTGGTAGAGGAAAATTTCAATCAGCTCCATAGGTTTCCTTCACCGCGAAACCTCGGGGGTGGGTTTTGATTTAGAGCCTACAGCGCGTATCGGATCCAAACGATCTCCGCGTGTCCACGGGGATCCCCATTTTTCACTCACCTTACGTGTCGATCCTCTATACATCCCACAGGACTGAACACCCAATAAAAAGGACCAGCAAAGGTATTCCAGCGTAGGCAGGACCCAGCATTTCCTTGGACCCCGTGAAGGATACTTTATCGCGAAACAGCCACAAAACACTGCCATTAAAATCTCACCTGGAAAAAATTCCGCCAGGAAATCCCGCTCCGAAGTACTCCGGCTTCCGGGTACGAAAACCGCCAGTGAGTGATTATAATAATTAATTGTGTACCTGAAATGCTGAGGATACTTTCACGAAGAAATTTTCCTTGCGCCCTGGGGGTTTTTTATTTTATTTTTTATTTTTGGTTGGGTACGCATGAACCCCAGCTTCCGGACACGTTTGGGAGGCCTACGCGCTGTTGTGACACGATTTTAAATTTACGACTGCTGCCCGTGTTTCGTGCTTTTTTCTTTCCGATAGCATAATTGCCTTTAGTTGTTCTCGACGTCTAGTAGATTTACCGCTGGTCGTAAACAAGCCGTGCTTTGCATTCCTGGCTTTTCAGAACATCAATAGTATTACTTCGATATATATATGGGAAAGAACTTCGCCTGACTGACCAATGCTGAAGGAACTGCTTACACGCAGTTTGAAGCGTAAAATTACAAGTATTTTATGCCTCCGAGAATAAATCTGATCATTCCAAACGTGTGCATGATTATTTTTAAATCGAATACATGTGACGTCTGGTTGAGGGAATTGAAGCTAATGAAACAGACTCAACAAAAATATATTCGAAAAAAACTCACGCGAAAGAATATACTGTATTCCAGATTTACAACCTCCATAAACAAAGCATTCAATATGATTGAACATACTTGAACTACGTTCATCAGGAAATGAAGAGGAAATTTCGACGTGATTTTATTCCCTTTTCTTGGTCAGGAGAAAAAAATGCAAGAGTGCTGAAAATGCCGGCAGAGAAAATTCGTCACAATCGCAATTAATCCCATTTTTACTCTTGATGCATAAAATCAATCCTGGCTCAGTTGAAATAATAATTTTTTCACCGACTGGACTTCCTTAAAAAATTCATTCTTGCAATTTTCAATTTTCATTTGATCATTTTTTCACGTGATTTTTGGTATTTTTCAGAATTTTTTATTATTTTTTGTGTACAGTAATTTTGAATTTCACTGATGTCTGCTTTCTCGCCACAATTTTCGCCACTGGCGTTTTCCTCACACCGGCATTTTTTCATGGCGGCCATTAGATTAAATGAATTGATTCTGCTTCAGATTATTCTTCTCCCTTGAAAAAATGCATGGAGATGATTCATCATGATGATTGGAAAATAAATGCCGATTGCAAAGTCGTGGAAGAGAGAGCTGGGTCGAAGTAGGTTCTTCTCCGAGCAAGAAACAAAATTAGCATTCATCCACCGACCTTCGAAGTCACAAAAGATTCCATCCGGGGGCTCGGAAGCCGAGGCGGAACAAGGTCAAGACCCGAAACCAGAACCCGTTCCCAAGCGCAATATTTCACTTCCCAGATGGAATCATTCTGCTGACTCATGCCACGCATCGGACATTTACTCAAGGATTCACGGTCAGTCGAATGAATCGCTACAAATTTGACGGATGTCCTTTGTTTCGCTGAGTTCCGAGCATCTAGAATTCATTCGTCATGACTCAACAGAACTGGGGAAGGAACAGAAAAAAAGGGGTTTCCCATGACGCAAGTCGTAAGCGAAACTTGGAAATATCCTCATCTTCTTGTGGCACATGAATAGTACACACAGAACAAAACCTTTCAGAGATTTTCGAACTCATAATTGTGAATTTGGAAACGGTCATGTTACTTGTAAACAGGAAAGAAAACTCATCTCGACACTTCCCAGTGTTCGGAGCTCGCAAAAGGAAAAATAATATTCTTATAAATTGCAGAGAAGATAATTTTAAATTAAATTTGGCCCCAAGATGCAGACGTAATCCATGCGTGGACCTTTTTAGTATGTCAGAATGTTCAAATGTTGGATCTTGTTTTCCCAAAAACTTCCATGGGAACAAAGATTATTTGAACAGAATAATTAAAAAAATATAATTTTTATGATGTAATGCTTATTTCGGGGTTTTTGATTAAAAAAGTAGTCTTCTGAGGCTGCAAAATTTTCTTTTTGCAATACACAAAATTCTTCTCATGTGTATCTTACCCAAGGATGAACCTTTCAACAAGAAAGTTTTAGTTCTTATAGCCGGGGTTGATTCAAATTGAAACAAGACTTGTTGCTTCAGAGCATGAATATGCAAAATATTTCTATATGCAATAAATGCCATACAAACGAGTGGGTATATGTACAATCAGGCATGGCTTTATACATTTGAAACCTCTTGCAGAAGACGTTTAGAATTGCCAAAAAAATTGTCCCAAGCCCCAGAGATGGTACTGTGTATTTCTTCATTTTAAATTTCAACTGTTTTCAATGAAACAAATTTTCAAGAATAAATTTATGTACATTTTTTATTAAGAAAGTTTTTATTCGTCTGTTAAGTGTTTTAATCGCTTCGTAAGTATATTGTTGGAAAATTAAAATGCGATGATGAATACATTTTCTCGAGTTTCCATGCCTAAAATTTTTTTGGGGGAAAAATTGCGTCCCACGCACAGCAAAATACTGCCAGTAAAAGTTTTCCTCGTCCACAAAATGATATTCTTTCGCTCATTAGGATTTCTTCAGCTTGGAGATTGATTCACCAGGAAGACACAGGTTCGTGTCCTTGTACACTTGGTCATAAAACTCGCAATCTCTGAATTGCTGCTTCGGGAAACACCGAAGAAGCAAAATAACTACTGACTGAAGCAAAAGAAAAAACCGTGATCAGTCATTTTCTTCCCCCCACTCAGATGCGCTTCCGAATGTGTTTTGCATTCGCAAGACGCTTCGCAGACTTGATTGGTATTCGAAAGGTGAGATGTAAATATATTCAAAACGTTGTCAGAAGCGTCGGGATGATTTATGATCCTGTTTTTGGCTTTCGGAGCATGTATTTTTTCCATGAAACAGCTGCGAGCCTTCGTGAAACAAAACAGCAATTTCACAGCAACGCTGTCGAAACTCATCCAGACTCGACTCAAAAAACGACATACATTTTTTAAAGGACCCTTTTTTCACATACCCCCATTTTTTTAATGGAGCAACAGCCAATCAAACTCGATTCATGATTCAGAGGCAATGATCGAAAAAAAAACGTAAGTGAGACTAATTCAGGAAGGACAATTTGCATTGACACGAGATCCAAGCTCCGCAAAGGGATTTGAGTTAACGAGCTGGGATCGACGTGCGCAATTTCCTCAAAGCTTCGATACATAAACACAGCAGTGATAAAATAAAAAAAACAAAAATGGGACATAAAAAAGATCGGGGGATCCTTGGAAAAAAGATGTCGACGGTGATTCGGGGATGTCGAGCGTGAAATAAGTCTGAAGGGTGAGCTATATTCGACGACGTTCGACGCTTGAGCTCATTTTCCTCCGATTCCGGGGATATGAACCATGAAATGAGATCATGAAGCTGGCATTTATACACGGAAAAGATATACACTAAAGTCTATCCACTTGTTTTCTTTTCATCTCCAAAAATACATATACATATATGCAGTACAGCTACTGTATATAAAATACTCCAGCGACATTTCATGGGGTTTTCCGAACTTCTGTCGCCAATAAATTGCCAATATAAAAAAATGCAGTGCCATATACAAAGACATTCCATACCCATGCATTTCGAAATTTTTCAGGCAATCATTTCAAGGAAGGGATTTAATTCATGAAGAATATCAATTTGCTTTCTTTGAAATGTTAGAAAAATTTCCACTACATCTTTGCTACTATGATGAAGGATGGATAAATAAATAAGAGCAAACTTCACCATAGCAATTAATCATTAAAGTATTCCTGGGAACTACGCATGCGGAAGTTCAAAATGTTTGCTTCAAAGATTTTTAAAATTTCAGTTCAATAACAGAATGTCTCAAAATAAAATCTCAAACCTTTTCCAGTGTAGGCCCCTAAATCATCAACGATTTGAAGCGGTATTGCAAATTTAGGAATGAATGGTGTAAATTTGAAGAGAATGAAAATTTCATATAGTCGACTGTACGGGATTTATTTTTCTTGCAGTAAAATTTGAAAAACGTTTTCAGATAAATGTGAAATATCATCAAATTTCTGAACATCGGACGCCAATCTCAAGTAAATGATCCGTTAAACCCTCGTGTGCATTCATAAAAAAAATATTAAAGCGTTCTAATCACACACTCCAACTTGAATTCTCACAGCATCGCACTCGTCGTGTTCACGATATAAGCAGAGTTTGAAACAACTACAAAAAAAGGCGTTGTAAAGGGTGCTCTGACTCGAACACTGAGATGATTTTAAATTTTTACTAAAATGTAGGGCATTGTGAGAGAGTTGAATTAATTTCGAATTGAATTTCGCCGCACGTCGAGGAACTGAAGTCGCAGACAATATAAATCCACGGCAAAAGCTTCCCAGCAGGAAATCAACACCTGGGGCATGTTTCACGCCTGATTTAAAATCAGTGAACCCGAGCCTTTCGCAGCCCGCGGGGGAAATTGGAAAATATGAAAAAAGAGACAGAGAGATACACATAACACAAACCCCCACACGTATTCGTATATATTTATTTTTTNTCTTCCCCCCACTCAGATGCGCTTCCGAATGTGTTTTGCATTCGCAAGACGCTTCGCAGACTTGATTGGTATTCGAAAGGTGAGATGTAAATATATTCAAAACGTTGTCAGAAGCGTCGGGATGATTTATGATCCTGTTTTTGGCTTTCGGAGCATGTATTTTTTCCATGAAACAGCTGCGAGCCTTCGTGAAACAAAACAGCAATTTCACAGCAACGCTGTCGAAACTCATCCAGACTCGACTCAAAAAACGACATACATTTTTTAAAGGACCCTTTTTTCACATACCCCCATTTTTTTAATGGAGCAACAGCCAATCAAACTCGATTCATGATTCAGAGGCAATGATCGAAAAAAAAACGTAAGTGAGACTAATTCAGGAAGGACAATTTGCATTGACACGAGATCCAAGCTCCGCAAAGGGATTTGAGTTAACGAGCTGGGATCGACGTGCGCAATTTCCTCAAAGCTTCGATACATAAACACAGCAGTGATAAAATAAAAAAAACAAAAATGGGACATAAAAAAGATCGGGGGATCCTTGGAAAAAAGATGTCGACGGTGATTCGGGGATGTCGAGCGTGAAATAAGTCTGAAGGGTGAGCTATATTCGACGACGTTCGACGCTTGAGCTCATTTTCCTCCGATTCCGGGGATATGAACCATGAAATGAGATCATGAAGCTGGCATTTATACACGGAAAAGATATACACTAAAGTCTATCTACTTGTTTTCTTTTCATCTCCAAAAATACATATACATATATGCAGTACAGCTACTGTATATAAAATACTCCAGCGACATTTCATGGGGTTTTACGAACTTCCAGCTGTCGCCAATAAATTGCCAATATCAAAAACGCAGTGCCATATACAAAGACATTCCGTCCCCGCGACGAACCTAGATTTCGAAAATTTTCAGGCAATCATTTCAAGGAAGGAATTTAATTCATGAAGAAAATCAATTTCCTTTCTTTGAAATGTCGTTAGAAAAATTTCCACTACATCTTTTCTACTATGATGAAGGATGGATAATTAAATAAGAGCAAACTTCACCATAGCAATTAATCAGTAAAGTGTTCCTGGTACCTACGTATGCGGAAGTTCAAAATTTTTGCTTCAAAGATTTTTAAAATTTCAGTTCAATAACAGAATGTCTCAAAATAAAATCTCAAACCTTCTCCAGTGTAGGCCCTAAATCATCAATGATTTGAAGCGGTATTGCGAATTTAGGAATGAATGGTGTAAATTTGAAGAGACGAGTGAAAATTTCATATATAGTCGACTGTACGGGATTTATTTTTCTTGCTGTAAAATTTCAAAAACGTTTTCAGTAAATGTGAAACTTCATTTCATTGAATTTCTGAACATCTGATGCCAATTTCATGTAAATAAGCCGTTAAACCCTCGTGTGCATTCATGGAAAAAAATGTTAAAGCGTTCTAATCACACATTCCAACTTGAATTCTCATAGCATCACGATATAAGCAGAGTTTGATTGGAAATAACTTTAAAAAAAGGCGTTGTAAAGGGTGCTCTGACTCGAACACTGAGATGATTTAAATTGTTACTAAAATGTAGGGCATTGTGAGAGAGTTGAATTAATTTCGAATTGAATTTCGCCGCACGTCGAGGAACTGAAGTCGCAGACAATATAAATCCACGACAAAAGCTTCCCAGCAGGAAATCAACACCTGGGGCATGTTTCACGCCTGATTTAAAATCAGTGAACCCGAGCCTTTCGCAGCCCGCGGGGGAAATTGGAAAATATGAAAAAAGAGACAGAGAGATACACATAACACAAACCCCCACACGTATTCGTATATATTTATTTTTTTTATATATATAGGCACATTTTCTCTCATCGCCGCAAAAGCATATTTTTTCTGGCGTCCAGCTGCTCTTCTCAGTCTGCTGATGTTTGTTGCTTCTTTTTTTGTCGTCTCTGTTCCGTGTAGTTCATCAAAAGCATGTTTTTTTACTTTTTCGGGGAGCCTTTTTGCAGCTGCAGAAATCAAATCAGGGGCAAATAGGATCAAGTCCAGACGAAAAGGCCTCCCGCCATGATTGCGGCGCTTTTCGCAAACATGGCCGACGGAAACGAGGCTGAGTACTGACATTTTTCGCGCCTCGTCAAGACATCTCGCGATGATGTCCGACTTTCCTGCGATGGCCGCCGGTGCGAAATATTCTCGGCCATTTTTTTATTTCTGCGCGCTTCGAGATTTGCAATGAGTCATTTACCGAGTTTATTTTATCGTTGTCAGGTTGCCAAATCCAAGATACTGACATCCGTCCAGCAATGCTGCGACCAAAAAAAAATTTCGATGGAGACATGTAAGATTCTTCTGTCGCTAATATGGCACATCATGCATCGATTCCTAGAAAGTCCCGCAGACAATGACTCTTTTATCTCTTGGGACGTTAAAATTGGAAAATTTTAACGAAAGTAATGGAACAAATGCCAAATTCTGAAGGGTGCCAAGAGTCGAAATGAAGACTATAGCCAAAGTTATGAAGTGTACGGATCTTTCTGTGCGCAGCAAAAAAAAATCCTGGCCGAAAAAAATTTCTCAAGAGCAATTAAAACCCTTTTCATTCCCATGTAAAGTCGAAAAATTTGCTTAAAAAATTAGCCAAGAGTCCTTTTGAGCTCAATAATTCGACAGAATATAAACTTGAATGAAATCACTCTCTTCACAACAATTCAAAAGCGTCTAATTTCACTTTGATGAAATTTTGAGAGCGTATCTGATTAAAGTTTTAAAATATAGATATTTTTTACATACTGTACCATATAAATTATACATTACGCGGAAGTCGTTTGAAAACCAGAATTTGTTTTCGAAAACTGTAATAATTGTATAGAACTAACGACAAAAATTGAAGCCAGTCAATAATATGAAATACATTTTTTCTGATTTGGTGTTGATTCACAATTAAAGGATTAAAATATCTCAACTGAAAAATTCCAGAGGCTCCCACTTCCTGCTTCAAACTCGTCGGTTTACCACTTGTAATACAAATAAAAATTACAGGGAATCGATTAGTTGAATCTGTGATTTTGAGATTATCATTCTCATTCAATTCCCCGTTGACAACAAAAACACGTGTATGAAAGTTCGTTGAAGTCAACTGAAGCAAGTTGTTCATATTGGGAACTTGAAGCAATATCAACTGCTCCTGTTTTGCATGAGCATGATGAAACTTGTTCCGAGGGGGCCGAAACAATATTTCCGGATTATCGTGGAAGCAGAAACGCGAAATTGACTCCAGTTTGCTTTGCTTACATGGCAGATGTTACTGTAGTACACACAAGTCGAACAAAAAAGGCGAGCAGTTCATGCAAAAAATAGGCTTTTCCAGAGTCGCTTCACGCCATCGTTTTCCAATTGACGCCGACGAACATCTGGCGTCGATCAACTTCTCATCTCATATTCTGTTTTGTATAGAACAAGAAATACAGTATTAACATTTTCTTCGATCGATGCAAAAAATTAAAATACAGCTGGAATTTCGTATTCCGCAGAAAAATTAGCGTCGTTCTTGATTCACGCAAATATTCCGCCTTTTTCGGCGCACTAGAACGATGAGAAAGTCTTGAATAATGTCAATCTTACATTTGTCAAATAACTGGTTGGTTCAAACATTTTCAAACACGTTCATCGCCTCAAATTATTTTATTACCCCTGTGTATAATACAAAGGGGAGTTTTTAAAAATCATCGAAAGCAAATCCAATTAACTAAAAGCAATTTCGTCAGTTATTACAGTAAATGCTTAACGGAAGAATTTCTCGTGAGATTTGATTAAACCTGAAAAAAGTCAATCTGGGCCTTTCTTTTCAGCGTGTCTTTTATTGAAGGAAAGAAGCGTATTAAAATTATTGTTGTTTAAATTCAATCGTTACAATTTTCAACAGAAGAATTTTGTCAGGTAAAAAATAGTTCACCTTCCTGGTTGATCGCGTAAAATAGATATATGGATATATTCTGTTGAAATTTATGGGTAACATGAGATTCGGCAAAGATGATGGACGTTTATTTGGTAGAAAATTGAGATCTTCAAATATTAATAAAGTATAAAGGCATGTTTCAATCACGTAGAACAGTCCGAGACAAATTAAACGCTCTTATTTTTCATACTCTTAATACCAGTATGCTTTAAAACGTCGGAAAGTTGATTAAATTTTGAGTAATCAACAGAATAGAAAAGATTTTCACATGAAAGGGTAAACTTTATTGAAGCTTTGTCTAGTTTAAAAATAGCCAATATTACGGAAGCAAGCGTGAGAAATAATCCTGCAACATTTTTTCTCTGCGTAAGATATGCTCGAGAAATTATTTCTTTTTGCAAAAAATAATTTCTCTAGAAATAAAATCATTATGGGTAATTCGTCTTTTAAATTCGGTGCCTTCTTCGATTCACTTCGTAGAGTAAATCATTTCAGATTTTTCAGCTATATAAAGGCGCTAAAAATGCAAGTGGCGTCTTCCAATCAATAGTATCTCATTTTCGCATAAATAAAAGGATTCTTGCGAAATTCCCCGAGGTCTGTTTGAAGCTAGAAGACACGAAAAAATGAGGAGGAAAAAAACTGTGGGCATTGTTGCATCCTCCAGACTGACTGTAAATTTATGAGACAACTGTCAAGTGGCGAGTGGGAGAAAAGTGGCCGATAAATTCGACGGTGCAGGCTGGCGAAATGACCTGAGATTGGGTTGCCCAACACCGTGTTCACGACGAATTATGAGTCGCTCCTTCGACACCTCTTTTGAATACGATAAATAGCCGTCCCACACGCCATCTTCTTCCTGCACGGGCAAGAACAACAATAAACAACAGTGCCCGAAGCAGAATTAAGCCGTGATGCAACCCTTCAGCCATTAGTTCTAAGTCTGCTTTGTTTCTGTTATGGAGTGGCGTCAGTGAAGACGACAACAGCCCTTTCATCACTGATGACGACGTGGAATTTTTAAAAGCGAAAATATCTTCTACTTAATGCATAAATTTGCTCGTGCAAAATATTTTTTCCCGCTGCGTAAAATCGACTCTCTTCGGAACGCTTTCGACGTTCGGATGATTCAGCAGGCAGAAACAGATGTCGTACCTTTCCGGAAAAATCACGTTCTGTAGGTTATCTCAAAATTTCATTTTTTCGGAAGGCGGGCGGCGAGAAGGGTGAAAAATTCTAAATATTTGACTTGTTTACCACTACCGGGGAAAAATGCGTGAGGAATTTCAAGAGATGAAAATCAGCATCATAATTATTATCGTATTTATGTCAGGCCGCGTGTTTTTCCCCTCCAAGACTGCCCATGGCGACGAACATGTTCCTTATTCCTCGGGTTGCGTCTTCTCATATACGAAAAAACACGTGGCATGCAGCAGAAACACAGACAAGCGTTTCATTTTATCTGATTTCAGGTCCATTCTTTCACGGTAGCAACATCAGGCGGGGAATTGATGCTGGGTGGTTCCATCTTGTCACCGGATACACGAGGGCCGCAAACAACGCCACCTCTTCACCCCGAACCCGGATTTGGCGAATTAAAGTGACAGGTTGAGGGGATTATTGCTAAGCCGCAACCATAAATCCCCCCCTTAGGCTTTTTTTCTCGCGACGACCACCAGAAGAAACCTGATGAGGCAAGATTCCAACCCCTTGATAACCGCCGTTGAAGATTATAAAAACAAAGCCTGGGTTCTTCTGTTCCTGACTACTTGAAAAGGGAATTTCCTGGAGGAAAAGGGGTGGATGATCAGAGTAATGTGGGATTCAGAGATTTGAAATATGGGTATTGTGAAATTGTTTTCAAGCGGGGTTCCTACCCTATGGTATCCCAAGCAGCCACTTTATTTATTTCATGGAATCTATATGTATTCAGCTGGAGAAAAAAGGTACGCATGCTTAACAAAACTAAACCAAGTTTCCTTGGGTGTAACTTGACCAAAAATGATCAAGAAATTTATTTTAATATTCAACAGATTTCCCTTTTGAACGCTACACGTGGTTGTAACTTGGCCATAAATGATCAAGATATTTATGTCAATATTCAACAGATTTCCTAATTCCATATTTCCATTTTCCAAATTCCGGCATGTAACATAACTCATAAAATTGTCATGCCTTATGTTCGCTCATAAGTTCACACATTTTTTCTAACCTTGATTAAATTCCACCAAATTTCCTTCTGTTTTTAATCTAGTACTGTATCCCTCTGATGCAAATTTATATAAAATTTCATTGCATGCATATGGAAGTCAATTTTATTGCTCACCGATTTTTTTTTTACATTTGGATAAAAATATATGCGACTTGAGGAAATATGGAAATATGCTGAACAGTATTATGGATTTCATTCATCACCTCAATCACATTTGTTTCCAGAAGTTGAACAGGAGCTACACTTTCATACAGAACTTTCCTGTCTTTGAACTTTCATGCGGAAGACTGCCAGTTATGTTCAGGATAATTTTGGGAGGCGGTTTTCAACTAGAATATTACTTATTGCAGAAAATTATCATGACGGCATCTAACACTGCTTCGTTTCACCAAATTGTGCCGCGAATAAGCCGAGATGATTAGTAAGTTAGAATGAAATAAATCTGCTAAAATTTAAAGATTTCTAGGTATATACCGACTGTTTAGTTTCCTTATTCTCGGTGAACTGAAAATTCGGCATGGTTGCTTGAAGCTCGAATAATTTTACTTCTACCCCGCATTTTCTATTCAACCAAACACAACACAACTCATCTTGGTTTAAAATCTTGGACAGAATGAGCTCAGATGAGTTGAATTCTCTACGAAGCACAGATTTCAACCACTTGATAAACCATCCGAAAGAAGAAGGGCCTTTTTTATTCAATCGCCTCACAACGAAAATTCATTGGACTTCTTTAGAATATCTTTCACGAGCTCGCGTCCAACTGTCGAGATGCTCGGGCGAGATAATTGCGTTTTTTTGAGCGTGCCAAAAAGGGGGGGGGGAGCGGTTTCATTCAAGCTGTTTTCAGACACTGCAAAGATCCCTGGGTTTTGATAACTCAGCGGAAATTAGCGGACTCAGCAAGCCGAGGGACCTCTCAAAATCAGATAAAATTCCAGGATGCGATTTAGAATGAGCTTTCAAATTTGAAATAGCTCCCTTCTTTAAAAGATAAAAACATGCTTAATCATTGGATAAATACGTTTTGGGTATGGGAAAAGGAAGTTCTGATGGAATTTCGGTCAAAAGTTGGGAATCGATCTCAAAAAATAGAAAAATTTCTCACGCACACACACACAGATGTTGGCAACAAGCCCGCATTTTGCGTAATGAACAAATCCCTCTTATCAAGTCACGTCATGCACAAATTCACGCTCGACGTGAAATCTGTGGGTTGGCAATGTTCGTGGAAATACTCGTCATTCACACTCGGCTGGCGACGGAAAACAATGTGTCCCTTTTAGCCACGGGGTTTTTTGGGGCGAAAACGGAAACATTTCAGCGGTTTCGTTCCCCTCGGGGGTTTTCATTTATTGTGAGCCATTCCTTTGAAGGACCCGGGGGATTTATGGCCGGGGTTTCAGCTTGCGGACAAAGCGTGCTCAATGATCACTTATCAAGTGCCCAATCTCGGCACCTAGTTCTTTAAATCACGCCATTATGCAGATTCCCGATATGGGATACGTGTGCGATCGCGGTGATAAATTTTTCTGCTGGGATGTTGTTGTTCCGTGGGATGGGAAACAAAATAAGAGTTTCTGCTGCTACTCGCATCTCGAACCAACAGCTGCAATGTTTTTTTTTTTCTTTTGGAAAACGTGTGTCGAAGTCGACAGACCTTTAAGGCACCAAATAGACGGAGCATAAATGTCAAGATAGTGCTAAAGTTTTGGGTCCGGGTGAAGTTTAGTATCTAGCTTGTCCTTTTGTACTAATACTTCCGCGCGTACTGTAGACTTCAAATAAATGTAGCCGTTTTTCACAAACCTCGGATTTCCGCTGACAGTTTCTCCATGCCTCAAAAAAGTAGAATTATTCCCACAAAAAAAAAAGAATTCAATGGAATTTGTAGACATAGAACGAAAAAGGGTACATTCTTGACACATTTTTTCGCCTTTTGATTTAAATTTTTAAAGTGGGATATCATCAACTTCCGGAATTCTTCAGCTAGATTCCTAACATAGAAATGGCCGAAAGCGAGCATTTTTTTCTTGTTAAATTTTGGCATTTTCCCCACTTCTGGCGATAGTATCTTATGCCGAATAATTTGGCACATGCGCGACGCGTTTCCGGCTTTATTGCTGGTTTCGAAGCCATTCGGTTTAATCAATGAGTAAAATGCAAGCCAACTTACGCGTGATTTTCATTACTTTCGGTGTAATGAAAGGTCGGAGTTTATGCTAAAACAAGAGATTAAATTTTTTCAAAAGGCGAAAAAGGATAAATTTTTTTTTTCTTTACCCAACTGTCTACTGCGTACCTCAGAGTTCTCGGGTATATCGTGACCGGGTAGCCCAAGATTACCCTAGGTGCGCGGCCCGAAGATCTTTGAGCATGGGGGCCCCCCTTGACGGTTCGATGTAGACTAAAATAAGGTCAGCTTGAGTATTTCAAGTACGTATTTGCTCTCTGCTTCAGCACCGGTATACAAAGATTGGCAAAGCAGATGCCGGAATGCCATGAAACATCACAGGCAAAAGGAAGCCGCCGGGAGAAGAGAAAAAATCAGGGCTGGCAATATTCCGTTCCTTGGAATTCCTGGGGAATTTTTCCGCCAGCGGATCAATAGGGCTCACCGAAAATCTTCTCGCCGCTGGCCAAAGGCCATTTATTTTATGCTAACCTGGGACATGCTGTTTTTCTTTCAATTTCACAGTGAAAATCGAAATTATGATTTTTTCTTTTGGACGATGAGGTGAATTCCGTATTTTCTGCAAGCACGACTTTTTTCGAGAGCTGCAAGAAATCTCTCGACGGAGTGAAATCGAATTTATTTTTATTTTTTGGACGAGTTGAATTTTGTGTCTGCGAGCAAAAAGCAATTTTGGAGAATTGAAAGAAATACCTCGCACACAGTGCCATTACGTCATTTTCTGATTTTATTACTAAATTAAATTACTAAAAATGTAATGGAAAAAATTTTATTCAATATTACGAGAACAGAACAATTATTTTGCTTCGAAGAATACTTCAACTTTTTCTAACATTCGGTATTACATGCTCTGCGTGCATAATCTTGGATAATGCAATTGATTGAGGAAAAAATCATTTCAACAAGGATGTTTGTCAAATTCAAGTTCGTATTTTCTGCATTTTCACCCCTCTTTAACTTTTGGAAAGCAGAAGATGGCATCCTTGTTTCTTTTAAAATTAGGTTCTTCTCAACCAATAAAACAAGGAAGACTGGCAAATTCATGCACCGACGATTCAAAATTTGAAAACGCATCTTCTCAAAAAACCAGCTTCGATGCAAAAAATTTTATTCACGGTAGCTTCTAAAAAAATATGATTTCAAGAACAGCCGCGGGAAATCCGATGGGTTTTCTGAACAATAAGAAATAAACCTTTGAAAAAAGGTCAAAAAGGTGGATCGTCCTTGCAAATATCAAAATACCCGGTCCTCCTTTTTTCTCTCGAGCATGCAAAACGACCCTCGGCAAAGCTCGGCAGGAGTCATTACGACCCCCCAGCGGTCATCAATAACTGCTTGTTTGCGATTTCCCCGCCCTGAAAAGAAACCGCTCCGCATAATTTCCTTTCGGGTTCGTCAAATAAACACTAAAATTCTAAAAAAAAAAAAAAAAAGTAGGTGCTCCGAAGTTCTGGTTTGAATGGGCAGAGAAAAATCACGCCAACACAACCCATGGCCCTCAGGTGGGTTTCCGGCGGGGTTCTTTTTTTCCCTCTCTTTCTTGTCCGGTAGACGCAAAAGCGACGTGACAAAGTGAGAATTCGGTCCGGGTTGCCGAATGGACTCGAGCAATTCATCTAGTCGCACATGGCCCATAAAACACGGTCGAGAAGAAGAAGAATAAAAGCAGGGAAATGTTGTGAGAGCTGATGGTGCTTCTCAGTGATCGAATACCCGTGGATGAGGGGAACCTCGGGTGTCTGTGCTCAATGGACCCGCTTGAATGATGAGCTCTAGTGTCGACTCAATGCAGGCCAGCAGTACTGTACTCGGGCCCTTACACACGCAAAAAAAAAACCACCCTCAAATTCAGGATACAAACCGACATAAGAAGAGCAAAGTCACACACACACGTGACCGATATTATGTTAAACTTTGAAAAGCGTCAATTGTAGAGATATCTTCCGTACCATCAATTTCTATATGATGACCAAGCGTGAACGAAATGGTTGGAAAAGCTGTAACCGTTGGTTAGGATCATCCAATCGATTCATCCTGTATAAGTCTTGAATTTCTTTGCAAAACCTAGAATTTGCAGTACAGTACTTTCTGGAAATTATGGTGAAAACACGATTTTTTTCGATCAATTGTGCTCCCATCGAGAAAAAATCGGGAAATATATCTAGAATTTTCTCTTTTCAATTTTATTGTTTACGATATTTCTATACATTAAAAAATGAAAATCTCTACATGAACTTGAATTTCCGAAGTCATTGCACTCATTGAATATGTAACCCACATTTTTTTATTATACACAGCCAAAAGAGTAGAAATTTTCGCTTTCTTTTACTCGGAACGACGTGTTTTAGAAAATTTTTAAATTTGCAAATCAGGAGAAAGAAACATCCTATTCATGCTTCAGTAATTCGTGAATTATTTAATCCTCTGACTGCATTAAAAAGTATAAAATGGAAGCAGTATTCCATCGATAGCAGACCGATTCATTCATTGTTTTCAATAAAATATACAGTAAGAACAAAACTGATCGTACGACTTTGCTTGGTTGAATTTCAGATACCCTGTATAATAATTTGTATTCAACAGGTTACAATAATCAGAACTCCGATATACAATATATTCTAGCAGTCATGGAATCTAAAAATCCTTTTTCTCAACTGAGCAAACATGCGTGATTCCTTTCAATAAATACATTCCGTATTTACGCGAAACCTTCTTTCAATAATGTTTCACTCCTTTTTCAATAAACCTTCACTCCTTTTTGTAATTTTTAGAAGCTCAGTAACTATAGGGTGTGTTTATTTTCGCATATTTTCGCAATAAGTGGCATAAATATGCGTCTATATATCTGGGAATCTTCATATTTACAGACCATGAAACGACCGATCAATTCTTTTCTTCAGTTCTTTTGAAATTAAATGTGATAATAATCAAGAAATGGCCGGCATTCAGCACTTCGAGATGCATGAGTCATTGACTAAAAGGGAAAACAAAATACTTGTGTTATTTCTGGGGGAAACCTAAATTTAGTCATAAATTTAAGGCTCCTGAAAAATCAGAACACCAAGAAAGTAAGTTGGGTACTTGCCAATTTTTTTATATATCCAAAAATAAAGCTGTATATGGACATGAACATTATAGAAATTCAGATTATATGTTTTTGTAAAACAAATCCAACTAGCTTAGGCCTACAGACAATAATAAAGGTAGTTTCTTTGAAAAATTGCTTTTTCTCTGGGAATGAGAGAAGCGTTTTTGAAGGTGAGGAGAGATTTTGAAAATGAGCGTGCGTCTGGAATTACCGTAATTGCTTCAAGAGGACGTATAACCCCGAGATTAGTTTAATTTTCGGTCAGCTGGCAAATACGAAATGTGTCCCTCGAGATTTCATTTAGAACCCATCACAAGCCTCAATTAGGGACAATAAAGCCAGCCTTGAGAACTCCAGAAACCCCTTCGAAGGGGGGAGGAAAAACGACTCTCGCATTTCATTTAATTTCCTTCCCCTCTGCCTGCGAAAGCAAATAACTCCCGATCACTGGCTTGTTAAACAAGCATGGCAGCTGTTGCGGCGCAAAATACCCTGCCATTTGTCAAAGCCAGCCTGGAAGAAAAAGGAAAACCACCATCATGCCATAACCAGGAAAATGGCCGCCCATGGGGAAAGGTTAACGAGACAGCCACAAAGGCACTCAGGGAAGATAGTCAAAGAGCACAAAGGTCGAGTCGGACCCTTCATCACCGATTACCCAGATGAAGTGCGCCGTCCCTTCGCTCAAAACGAATATAAATTCGGGCGGGATGAGGTTCTTTGAGAGATTTCCCACCACTTATGTGCATTGTGCAACCCTCCTCCAACTGGGGCTC
>CAJPEX010001617.1:3223-53607 GCA_905338405.1 Notodromas monacha
AGGTATGAATTATAAAAGTACCTGACGGAAATTTTTCCTGTATTAGAAGAATAGCTGCATACATTTGACGAATTTCTTTGTTGAAATAATAAAAGATGGGTCCATACATTTTTATGCAAATTTACCGATTCAGGCTTGGAAAACAGGCTCTATTTACTTTGCGATTGTCTTCTGAGTTGTGACTCAATTTTCACTCACTGCCAATTATCATGCATCAAAGGAATCTTCCTGCCCACTTTCCCGCAGTACTTTTTCAGCCTTGGAGAACATTTCCAAAGAAGTTCATTTCCTTGTTTCGGATGCATTGCACTGTTAAATTTTTGTTTTCTTCCAAATCGTTTTATTTATTTTTCCTGGTGCACCCTCTGAAAAGATCGAAAGGGAGACGATCGCATTCGCAACGGCGGCGAAAAAAGAAGACGGCGAAGCAGCCGGGGAAACAAGGCGAACAAAACAATGAATAAAATGCGGAATTCAGGAGTAACGAGGAGATGAAGAGCGAGAACCTATACCAGCAGAAGGCTATGCACAAAAAAAAAGAAAAGAAGGGATGATAGAGAAGCAGGAGTAAGAGACAAGGAGATAAAAATAAAATAGATTAATAAGGAAAAGAAAGAAAAACCGGAGCGAATCAGCGATGAAACGGACGCGTCGCGCGTGATTTCCCCCGCGAGGCCGCGGGGAAAAGTTGACCTGGAAGCGCGGCCGAGGAAATCCGTCTTTTTCTCCTCGTTCGTTCCCCTCGATCGGGTGCGAGTACTGCTGTTTCCCCCTCCCCTCTTTTTTTTGTTTTATTAAAGAACCGGACACCAGACGGGTTCCTAAGGCTGCCCCTCATCAGCGAACCCGCGAGGTGTCAGCCTGACAACATTGCGGCTCCGCGTCGCAGTTATTAACTGCCTTTTCCTAAGAGGTTGTAAACCATCATTTTAACTAATTTAGACAACACTAGGTATTCCGAATTTATGTTGCTAGGGATTAATTTATATAACACGATCAATCATAAAATATTGTTTATGCGTTGAGTTTGAAAACATCAGCCAGGTTTGGTTGAATGGACTATTCACAAACAACAAAAATAACCTCCTAAATTCGAAGTTCAAGTTGATCCTTGGCCAATTCCCTCAAGTTTAATACGATTAGAATCTCCTAGATCCAATCTTTTCATTTCAAGCATCGCTTTCGCATCCTTTTTGTTATCATAAATTTTTGAGGAATTAAAAAAAATCTGTTGATGGAAAAATCGGAAGCACAGTTTTTCTTCATTTTCTCCAAAATAATTGTTACGCATAGTCCTGATGGCTGAAAATCTTTGAATATAAAGAAAAGTTATAATAATTTGGCTAGAAAGCAATTTCCATTGATTTTTGTATGCCCAAATGAAGCCGAATTTTTGTTCTAAAAAACCTCAGTCAATTTTTGGAGTCCCTTTGAGTTATGCTTAGGGAGGTTAAACCTTACAAGTTACTCTTCCCTTACAGTAAATTAATTTGCACTCATCTGTAGGAATATGTAACGATATGTTTCAATGAAAAGGTATTTGTTTGTCACATGCATGGTCTTAATTCGATTCTAACCATGCATGCCATAGTTTCAGATCAAATTAAAAGTCATTCAACGAGTGAATCGATGGTAATTAATTATTATCTGAAAAAATGGAAGCGGAAGTCGTTGCACCTGGTGGCGGTTGCTGTTGTTCAGAACCATGAAAAAAAAAGACGATTCAGGATTAAATCACCCGTCGCAAAATTCCCTTTCATGTATACTAGTAATAACGCTGACGGTTGGAAATAAGAAGCAGCAAATAAAATTGCACTTTAATCGAACTTTGTTCGTTATTTCGCTTTCCGTTTGTGTCGTTACGGTGCCTTTAATGCAGGTTAGTTCGGAGTGCGCACGAACCTCAGTGTAACTAGTCGAAAACTAGCTAGGCCAAAGGCTAGTTTGCCGATTGCTCACTTGAGTTATGAGGGCAGTGAAAGCGTAAGACCATTTCAATTCCTCACATTCAACCCTCTTTCCACCACTAATTCCTTGTGCAACTGGCTAAAAACATGAACTGAAGGAACGAAAAAAGAGAGAAGAAAAAAAGACGGGAACCCATTATTCCCAAGTCCGATCCACAAAATGAAATCCAAAGTCCTTCCACATTCGCGGTCCTCCTTTTGAGCACCCTATAAACCAGGGTTGGTTCATAAGTTTTGAGACTGTTCGAAAAACATCCGAGCCTCAAAGTTGTTGCCGTTTAAATAAAAAGGTTAGAGGCTCGGGGTAGTAAAGCCACGACAAGTTGTATGACATGAAGTGGGTAAAAGTTTCGTAACAAGAGTACACTATATAGTTTTTTTCACGGAAAAAATAATAAAAATTGAGTTCTCTGTTAGTTTATTAAGCATCCTGTGACTTCTGGATGTTCCCAACAGTGAGAAACAACCGGGATGGATTGATTTTGAGGACAAGGACATCCTCACTTTCGTCTTCAAAAAGCAGCTTAATCAAGCAACAAAACTCGATTTTTGGCACTACTGTACTTTGATCGTTGGATTTAGTGCATGAAAAATGCATTGAAATCATCGGAGAGTACAGTATGTTGATGAACAGCACCAAAGTGTTGCCAAATACTGGGGGCATGCGAATAAATATACAATTTTTAAAGTGTTGAAGCTCCATTAGATTTTTTTTTTTTAGTCTCAAAGATTTTAATCACCCCTTGTTCAAGGGTTGGGGAATTCCTTGAAATTGGAGTAAAAATATTTACTCGCATAGCCTCATCCTTTGGCAACACTTCATTGCTGTTCAACGGACTCATTGCCAATTTCAATGCATTTTTTACTCAATAAATTCAACTCTCAAAACAGTGCCAAAAATCAAGCTCAGTTGTTGAATAAGTTGCTCTTTGATGGAAAAATGAGGCTGTCTGTGTCCTGAATGGCAACACATTTTAGAGCGCTCTTTGCTTTTGGGAGCAGCAAAAAGTCACAGTGTGCCTAATCAAGTATATGGAGGACAAATATATCCAATATAAGTTGGTGTGGAGTATTTGATTGATGAACAATAAAACAAGTTGATCTGTCCAGGACAGGACCGGGATTTCATTTTGGAATTCCTAGTTTAAGGGATATACAGTGGCCCCCTGCCTAACAGACCTCCCATGTAAGGGATTTTTGCCAAACAGACCAGCTCAGCAAGCAGTTTTTCCTCCTGCCCAACAGACAAAATCCACCAAACAGACTTCTTTTGGTTTAAAATTAGTGTTGAAAATTGAAATTTTTAATTTTTATGTAATTGAATTTGTGTAAAGGACTTTTTGTCTAACAGACTTGTCCCTTGCACAAATCAAGTCCATTAGACGGGGGTTGACTGTATTTCACACAAATACAATGAATAACAACTCAACAAGCTTGGGCTTGTAGGAGTAATATGAGTAACTTGGAATAACTCAGATAAACTGAACTGATCTGATGAGAGCAAAGAGGGATGCAGCTTATATACTATCAATAAAATTTAACCTTCAAAAGGTTTTACTATTACAACCAAGACAAGACAACTAATGTTGAGTATGCTACGGTGCCAGGATGTTACTGGCACTGCGATTTTGAGGAGGGGGGAATATTTTGTTTAATTCTAAGAAATAAGTATTTTATTGTACTTGGCTTGCATGCCCAACAAACTAACAGAACTCAGTTTTCTGAACTGCTTTGATACTTGAATTCTTCATATGAAAAATGGCATTGAAACCGGAGGAGTGTATGCTGAGAAGCAGCACTGAAGTGATGCCAAATAATTGTGCTATAGGCGAGTTTAAATTATTATTTTTTCATTGTTGAACCTCCGTTCGATCTCTTTGAAAAATTCTCGCAACTTATGAACTAACCATCGTATTCAAAATCATTGAGTGCGCTTGATAATGGCGCAAATAAAATTGCCGCAAGTCCAGGAGACAATTGTGTCATCTGCATATGAGGATTGCTATGAATTAGCAACCCTGGTTCTTCCTGTCGGGACTTCATCAGCAAGTCATGGATAGTAATGCTCCAAGACCCGCTTATTCAGTATATTCACGAATTGCTCCGTTCTGTAGAATTCATCACTCGGAGAAAAAAAAATTGAAAAAGACCCAAGCTTTCGATTTCCATTCTTTCACATGGCATTTTGCTCACAGGAAAGTACTGTACTGTACTCTGGTGAATGGAAAAAAGGGACGAAAAGAAAAGTTTCCTTTTGGCTCTTCGCATAGGAATAATTACGATTGTTAGCTCAGTAACCTAGTCTCGGACTAAAGGACCAATGAAATTATATCGCGTGGATAAAAAAAAAAACACAATCCTACCTTGATTGAGAAATAATATCTAAGCAATTTTTTTTCGAAAAAAAATTGTGTTGGTCTTGTTTTGTCAATTCTCCGAAGATTTGTGAATTTCTAATTCCGTATAGTCCAGTTACCTTGATATTACCATTAAAGTTTTCAGAAATTGAGGAAAATATACCTTCAAGAAAGTGACAGACTGCCCTTTTGCCTGACTTTTCAAGCTCTCTGACTATAACAGTTGATATCGTATTTTAAACTATCTCATGATGATGAAAAACGCGATACAAATGACTTCGGTCCATTCCAACCTCTTCAAAAAATATTACTGGCAATACTTTTTTGTAACGGCCATGCAGGACGAGTATAAAATAATTTACAAGAGCTTATCGCGTGAAATCAATCAATTTAAAGAAATATAATTAGGAAACGTATTCTTCAGTAGGTACAATTTCATCCAAGAAATATCTCCTGAAACCCTCTGTAACGGTGTTTTAGTAATCGTTTCTCTCTCAATCTCTGTCATTTACGGGATTGGAGAGATTTGGTGCTGTATGACGGTTGGATAAGTGTCTTCTGGTATAGTTACTGAAGGTCAAATTTCTTAAAATAAATTAATATTCAATAATACGAGTGAAGCTGAAATATTTCCTCATCACGCCGGCAAGTTTTCTAAGCATCCCAGCTCCTGTTTCGGACAATTCCTCGAAGGCAGAGTTTGTAATTGAATCCCAAAATCTAATTTCCGCATCAAAAAGGAGAGTAAGACTCCATAAGAAGCTTAATCTAACGAAAGACCATTATACCGTATTCGAACCATCAGATGGTGGTGTCTTGTTTTTTGAATGAAGTCGCGACTCTCGCGAGTCAACTGAAAGTGAGAACCCGGCAGCAGCAGCAATTCGCTCGTTAAATCGGCTGTCGATTGAATGCCGTCCTTTTTTTTCTAACTTGAATGAAATTTAAACATCAAGGAGCCGAAAAAAAGAAAATCACCAAGAAAAGCGCAGAATCACGCCAGAATGAACTGGTGGTGAATCCAGAAGCGACAGTTGAAGTGTCGTCAGCTTCGCGCCCAGTCAGGCGAATCCGCAGTCGCATTTAGACCGGATCAATTGCTTGTCGTTCAAATATACTGGCTTTCATGCATTTAAAAACATGGAAAAAATAAATAATATATTCATTATCTATTTAAATACAGCATACTGTATGTGGGTGACGCACTGAATTCCTCGGCGAACCAGAAACAATTCAGTAAAAATGAAAACCCTCGTTCAAAATCGGCAGAATATTACAATAATTGCGCGCATTCTCGTCAACTTTTTTGTTGTTGCATAAACAGCTCGTCGTTCATGCTGGCTCTCAGGCATTTGAAAAATGAAGGCATAAATATATATTTGCATTTTTTGGTAAATAAAAAACAATTTATGAATATGATATATGTACCCATTCGAAATGAGCGAACCACCAAAATAATTTGACGTAGAGTCTCGAAGTGTCATAATGTAATTCTGCGTTATTTCGTTGCCTTTAAAAATTATCTGATGATCCCCATGAAACGGAAGAGCTATTTTTGAACGTGGATTCGACAATATCTTGAAAAACAAAATATTGCTGAATTCTTACCAGGTCCAAACCCCGCACTTCACTGCGAAATTGACAAAACGATTATAATCAGATTTTCCCCCCTTTTATCTACAGTATTCGTTTGTTGGAGACACACTAAAGAACACCGACGAAAAATTTATTAATTTTTGGGAAGGATATGAAAAAGTGGATTTGGGGGACTTGAATTTTTCTGATTCCAGAATCATTTTCTTGAAGAAATTTTTAAAAATTTTGGAGAACCCAATAACTTTCCAGAGTATTATTCGAATAACCCATGCATCTCCGTGTGAATCAGGTCATTTTTTGAGACACACATAACCCGGGACAACTTTCGATAACAAAAATATTTGAAAATTGAAAAAATACCGTACGTTGCACTTGTTCGAGTGCGTGCTTTTATTTTTTATTTTTTGTAAAATACACATGCTTTTCATTCCGATTAAACCTGTCTCACTAGAGATTGAACGAAGCATATGTGTCTGAGAAATTTGAAAAAGTTTATTTTTCTGCGCTTTTTCAACTGTTTCAGGGGATGCACGTATATTTTCTTCAAGAGAAAAATCTATACTCCGTGAGTATCGATTCATGTTGTATATAGTGGGAAAAAAGGGCGACTTCCGTGTTCGCTTCTTATTTTTCTGAAGATTCCAGAATTTTCACCAAAAAATCTTTGGGCATCATATGGAATAAAATTTCAAGTCCCGGGGAAGCATGCGGCATGCTTGAAAGAAAAAAATCCGATAATTTCCGAGAATCAGAGAAGATTGTCGAGGCAGCTTGAAGAGTTTAGTTTATTTTTTCCCTCATTCGGTTCGGAAGAAAAACAATTAATTGCTGGCCAGGAAGACGACACCAGTTGCGCAGCTTCGCCCCAGTTTCCGCCACTCACGCATTAAGGCCGATTCCCACTGCGTCATCAGAATGACGTTTGACAATTAAACAGAGTCGTGGAGAAAGAAATGAAAAGAGTTCCCTCTGCGCCCGGAGGCATTGGGTTGCAGAAAACTCCGAGCGATTTTCCGGATTCAGAGACAGACAATATTATATTGGGACCGAAGTGCTGCGATGATGAAGGACGCCTGAAACGCGGAAAAACCTTTGCGTTCAATTTAAAATATTATTTTCCTACTTTCAAAAGCTTTTTTCTAAAAGTTTACAGAAGGGGTGATACAAAAGGTCACTGCATATAAGGAATGACTCAGGTTACAAAAATCCGCAGTAAAATTTGTTTCATGAGAAAAAAAATGACTCAAAAATGAATTTTTACGCATATTTTCTCCACATTTTCGACCGAGACAAAAAGATTTGAATTCCGGAAATTTGTCACTTCAAACCTTGGAAAGTTCATAACTTTGGAAAAAATTGAGTGTACTCGTATCTTGTGGCAAAATTTGTTACAAAAATTGCTCTTGTAATTTTCTCTACACAGAATTAAATAGGAAAAGTGGGCCATGGATGTTCGTATAGACAATAAAAACAGCATCTTGAAAAAAGTGATTATTCTTATATTTGCCCTGCGAAAAAATGCAGGAAATATTTTTTGAAACACAGCTGTCAGTACAGTATGACTTGAGTTTATAGAACTTGTCAAATACTCGTCGAGTCAAATTCTATGCCCATCCTAGTGCTGTGTTAGTGCACAAATTTTATTCGCATTAATTTGTCGATGTATTTTCACAGCTGCAGTAGAAAAAGTGAATTTCTGCTTCATAACGAAAGAATGAAAAGAACCATACATAACAGATTTTGTATGTCAAAAATTTTCATCGTGAAAGAGTACCTCATACGATAATAAACATTGAAAATTTATGTTTTTTACATCATGACATTTTTAGCCTTGACTATTTACAAATTGGATTTCTTTAGATTGATCTAACAATTTTAAACCGTTTTTTTCGACACAGCATTTGAAAGTTTAAAGTTGAAATTTTTGAGATTTTTAAAATTCAAGGCAAACGGAAAAACGAGGGTATAATTCAGCTATTTTTTTTAGTTTGTGACTTTTAGAAAGTTGAGGGCTCTAAGTTTCAGGGGGTGGGGGTTTGTTCTGCATATTTCGACATAGATCGCTTATTTCTTTGCAACCAGGGGATTTACATCCTCTTCGTAAATTTTCGATCCTTGAATGTTTTTCTGAACTCAGGCAGCTCTAAATTTTCAAGAAATATTTCTAAATTTTCCTTTCTTCCAGCTTGACGGAAAAGATCAATTCGGTGCTCTTCTGTTACCCTATCGATAATCCAGCTTCACGAATTAAACTGATTTTCGGACGCAGATTTTTTTAGATTAAATTGGAACCTTTACGTCGTTGTGCAGGCATGCATTGCATTCGAATATTCGAAAGAAATTTCATCACAAAATGTCTCCTTCGGATATTTGATCGGCAAGATGTGGAACAGGACTATACTAAATGAAGCAATTTTCAAGAAAAAAAAAACTCACTGCAAATTGTTTGTATTATCATTTTTGAACTTTCTTCTGCGTCCTCCATGATTGAAACCCGCTGTCAAAAAAACATATTCAAGCTATGATTAATTCTGAACAAGAAGTACCAGCTTGTTGAATGGAAGCCCTAACGATTACGAATGAAGTACCATAGGAGTCAAGCCGACCACCGAACCATAAAAGTACTGTTTTTCCGCAGTGATGTGTTCGATTTGTGTGTTAAAGTACCGCGTGCAATTTTTTCGAACAAGCATGTGGTTGTCCTAGTCGGGATGAGGAAAAAGAAAGTTCTTTGCAGAAAAGTAGCCTCATGCCATTTTGCGTCGGGTTTGAGGATCATTCTATGCAAGCCGACTCCAGTCAAATTGCTACTCTCGTGGTCGCTGTCAAATTTTTTTTCTTGAGGATGTAGTAGTGTAGAATAATGGAAGCTGATGGTACTTCAAATTATTCGATGGCTTGATTTATTCAATTGGCGGGGAGAAATAATTATTCGCCTTTTTTTAGCCAGATAAGATTTATACGTTTATTGTTTTCAATTCCTTTGCTGGAGTAGCGGATGCATGAATAGATGTATTGAACTTTTCGCAATTTATTAAAAATCTGGACCAATTTTTTCGAAGTTCTCCTACCCAGGTTTAAAGGCGAATAGCAGCAGAGACAATCAAATGTGAACCCTATTCTTGCGAGAAAATGACAAATTTGCACCTTCCTAGCCAAAATTCTTCGCCACATGCGGAATCATTTTTGGAGTTTTTGATACTGAAGAAATATTTTTCCATAAAATTTTTTATAACATCAAAAGAGCCTTCTAGAGCAAAATTATCCTGCTTCTTCAAGGCGTTTGTTATCGATGCTGAATGTGAACATCTAGCAAAGTTGATCTCCAAACTAATCAGGAAAAAGTGCTCGAAGTCGGTAATGCACCCAAGGAATTTTTATTTACAAATGAGTATAGAGGCCGTGCCTCCCGCATTTTTCGAATTCTAGAAGCTTTTTCGGCAAAAATTTCAGTCCCTTAAAATATTTCAAAGCACCAGGAGAACTTTTAAACATCACTGATCATTTAATGATATCTGAGACTCAATGAAATTATGTTATCACAAAAATACTAAAACGAGTATCTGATGCTGCTTCTATATCCAACCCAAAATTTAATTTTTTTATCTTTTGTGTGATTATGCACCAACATTTCTAGAGCAGTGTTCACAAACTTGTGGTCCACAAATCAGCACTGGTCTGCACAATTTTTTTGCCGGTCTGCGCCCTGCGGGATAATTTTCTCGAGCATGTTACATTTATCAAGAGTAGCAATGAGGTCTGTTATATATTTATCTGAAATTTCGGAAAGACAATGGCAGTTGAAATTATTTTTCTAAAATTGAAAGTTGACTTCTCCCCTGATAATGCTCCAGGCAAATTTCCACCTGCTGAAAAAATTTTTTTTTTCATTCTGAGAAACCTTTCTTCAAGTACACCTTTTTTAATTTTTGAAGACATTTTCCCCAGTACCTGATTCTTTAGTTCCTAAGTATGATAACTTAATTTTGGCAAGAAGCAGAATATCTTTTAATACCTGCCATAAAATCTTGCAACAAAGCTTCTTTGAGTCAGCAAACATGTTATGCAAGTTTGCTGGTCTTACAGAACATTTTTTTTGTGTGTGGCAATTTGCTGGTCTGCAAAAAGTTTCATGTAAATTTGCTAGGCCGTGGGACCAAAAAGGTTGGGGAACACTGTTGTAAAGTAGATTTTAGTATGAAACCAAGCATATAATTTTCATTTAACCGGGGAAATAAGTCGATGAATGTCGTCTCATTTTTCGGTATTTCCGAAATCCCAGGAAATACTGTTCTGTACTGCAATTTGCTTCATATCTGCAAACAATTCTTTGAACGCTGAACTTGCTCTGAAATAAATTTTTTAAATCGAGCTTTTGTCAATACTGTATTATCAGGCCGGAAATCCCACCTCACTGTCTTTATAAGAACCTGAATGACCTTCGTATTGGGTGTGTGTGTGTTTGTGACCCTCAGTCACCCCAGTTATTAGAAGACAGTATCTTTTTCTCCATGGGAAGGTTTCTTACCCCCTTGGCATGATCCCAGTCTGACAGGTTCCAAAACAGGAACCAGAAGGCTTCTAATGAAATAAAGGACACGTACTCGAGAGGAATCCTTTTTCGTTTTGCCGCCTGTTCATCCATCAAGGCCACGACATCCGCGTTGCTTCAATCGGCTTGTAATTAACCCGCGGCGGCGCCGGCGAAAGAAATCGTTATGCCATTTAATGAAGGTGAAAGCGTATCCCTTTCGGACACCGGGGTTAATCATGATTGATCAAAACAAATGAACTTCGAGTTCCTTCATCCCGTACAGAATCCCCACCTGTTTTATTATTATTTTTTTCTTTTGAAGATACTGTACCTGTTTCATGGTCCAAGGGCCGGAATAAATCTGAATTTCTGAAGGTGAAGAAACGAAGTACGGGGATTATCATATGTATGCGGAAGTATGAAAAATATCTTGAATAAATCATGGCAAACATACTTTTTTTGTTCAGCAAGAAGTTGAAAAAGATTTTTCATTTAAATGCGAAATGTTAATCATCTCATTCAGTTGCTTTACAGACAAACTACTGGAGTTTCCGTAAAGATTGACGCTCAAAAAACGTCTGAAGGTAAAAAAGGAAAGAAAAAAGTGTGGGGATAATCATATGTACATCCGGAAGTAACGAACATACTTTGGAATTCGAGGCAAAAATATTTTTTTGTATTACAAGAAGTTGAAACAGACTTCTTCAAAATTTTTTAAAATTCCAAGTTATGCAATGAATTCATTCAATGGGGTTTCAGACGAAGGAGTTTGCTCATGGAAAAGGTTCACGAAAAGTCTGAAGGTGAAGCAAAAAGCACGGGGATAATCATTTAAATGTGTAAGTATGAGAAATAGTTCGAAAATCAAGAAAAACACATTTTTTGTAAGACAACAATTCGAAAAAGATTTCTTCCAGTTTTAAAATTAGAAATTATCTATGATAAACTCACTCAATGGATTTTAGGACTAACTTCTTTGTTCATGGAAGACGCTCGCAAAAATACAATCAACTTACTTGATATGAAATTAGTTCAACAGAAAAATCTTGCCAATTTTACTAATTTTAAATATACAGTAAGCATCTCAAAAACTGGTTTCGTCGCAAGCATATCTAAAATGTCAAACACGAATTATTGATAACTTATTTTCAATAATTGATCAGCCTGTGGTTATTTTGGGGAAATTTTGAAAACTTTGAAGCAATCACCCAAATCCTCGAAACCATCTTGAAAAAAAAAAACGCGCATAGGAAAGTTTTTTCGAATGTATTTTATTCAAGGTTGGTTGGTCGTCATACGGAAGCATTGAAAAACATAAATCTTTTCTCAATTTCGAAGCAAATCACGATGCATTCCTACGATTTTTTTCTCCGGCGAATCCTCAAAATTTTGAAGGAATAATGCCGGAAAACATTCAAAAATGCGCCCACTCAATATTCTGGTCTAAATTTTGTGTTTTTTCAAAAATCACGGATTCAACAGTCCATGATTGTATTTGCATACGCTATTTTTGCAAATAAAAAAGGATTGCTATTTTACATGTGCAATTTACACTGCTGTGATGGATACGCTTCTTTATTCATTTCCTATACTTTTTTTATTATTCCGGATTTGCTAACAGTTGGACATAATTCGTTGCCCAGATCATCAACGCAGGTCTCCAGCGTCCAGAATCACTTCAAAGCGTCATTGTTAGGCATCATCATCATTAGGTTGGACCAATTTGTCACTGTCATGCATTGACAACAGCAGTGGCGAGAGTTCATTTGAATCTTATTTTATGTTTCATTCCGAAGACATTCATGGTTGAATCAAAGCAGGAATGAATATTTATTTGCGGTACTGGCGTACTACAAGACGACAATCAAGATGCTTGATGTTGTTCCTCTGGTTCACGGCTTTGCTGTCATGCAGCTTTTCTCAGCATGCAATATATTTCCATTTTTTTTACAGAGCAAGTTCGAGATACATCTTGAGGCTTTCACTTGGATTTTCAGTATGACAAAAAGTTTCGAAAGGGCGATTTCCTTTCAGAATATTTGCATAATATATCCGTTTAATTGCCGCAATAATACGCACCTTGGGCTTTGCATTTTCCTTGCATTAACGAAAAAAATTACTGAGATTTATTCATGCTCTCCATCTATTTGGGACAAATGTAACTTCAATATAATTTGATGTAAAGTGTTGATAAATTGTAATTGAAACACAACAATCAGTCCAGGACAGGACTGGAAAAGATATTTTATGAATAAAACACCACAATCAGCTGGGACTGGCTGGGAACCGGTTTATATAGAGGCTGCAAGAGATTGATCATGATTTATGTCCCTAAAGAATGAACAACTCAGCATATTCTTTCACAGAATTACAAACAGACCCACAATAATTCACAAAATGTTCAAGAGAATTGATACAAACATTGGAATACTGTATAAGAATGAGAATGTGATTCTGAATGAGAATATGCTATTGATTTGACATTTTTGAGGCTTTTATGCAATAATGAGGAAGGGTTGTGTTGAACATGTTTTTGGTGAAGATTGATGGGATTCTTTGCCGCTTTCTGAATGGCCATTTATATCAAAATTGAAGGCAATGTGCAGCATTGTCCTGCAAGTTTTGAGGGTTCTTTGGAACACGTTTTGCTGGGCTCTCTACAAGCCCCTGCACCAGTTTCAGGGATGCAGGGTGGTTTATTAGTATACTTATGCACAGTAGCATGCTGGACCATCTGCTGAGGTGGGGGCAGAGGGGTTAAGTTTGTAGTCATAATATTGTCCAAAACACCCCTCACTTTCTGCGCAACCCTTTTAAGCTGATGTATTTCTGCTATGCTTGGCTGCGCCTGGTGCGCTAGCAATTATATTTCACAATCCTGTTGTTGACAGAATACTTTCCCAACCTTGCTCATGCTTCTTTCCTTTTAAATAAATGAAGTGTGATGTCCCCATCTGAATTGGTCTCTATGCATGTTCCTTGACCTTGGCTGGCCAAAGCTATATATACAGGTGCATTTTATGTTGCATCAAGTTTACTGCACCAGACTCTGTCCAAACGCTGAATCTACACTGCTTTGCTCTGTAGCATTATATTGTATTGACTGTGTGAAAAGATATAATAAAACTTTACTTGATATGCTCTCACGGAGTAACTTTTGTGTTTCCTTTGGAAGTTGTGGAAAAGGATTTAAATCTCTGATTCAACTCTTTAAACTGTAAGAGGTGTTTGAAAATGACTGATCATTGTTGACGCACTCTTTGGAAATTATAGTTTTGGAAAACAAGTTGTATAATATATCATGACATCCTGGGGGAGGGATGCCCCTGCATCCCACTGGATGTTTCTCCAATGGCCATCTTGCAGAAAACCCTTCAGATGAATCCAGCTTCACAGGGGCATCCAGGCAAGAGACTTCCTATGCCCATCTCCTATGCCTAGGCAATCCATTCCTAGCTATGCCCAATAGCCATTCCTAGCTATGCCTAGCTATGCCAGGTCTTTTGCTGGGCCTCAGTCTCAGTCCCCAACAACTCAAATTGCAAATTAAGAAAAATCCCATGAACAGTTTTTTGCATCCATTCCCATGCACAGCAAGCACACATATGCTGATTCATGAAATAAATCTCACAGAAATTTCGTTAATCAGGAAAAACAATATGAAAAAACAAGGTGGAAATTGAATTTTTATATTTTTAATGTACTGAGACAAATCTGTTGAATTATTCCGGTCATGAACGCAGCAGAAATTCATTGGTTCCGCATTGCCATCACACATGGCATAAATCTCAAAGAAATATGTCAAATCATGAAATACAGCTGATCAGGGAGAATTTTTGAATGTCTGATTCAAACAGCTTCTTTCCTAGCCTTCAGATTCACATATGAAGTGTGTGAATGATTGCATTTAACCAAATGTTGAAAAAATTATTTTGTTCATGTCTCTAATTCTATTCTTGATTATTGAACATCGATATAATTAAGGCTGATTTTCTCGTGCAATGAAGAAATGATTGCTGACATGAAGGATTACCGAAAAGCCACAGGGAGAATTCGGTTAATTCGCGTGCTGTGGTTTCCCTTTCGATACGAAAATGAGTGTGACCTCGTTCAGAAGGGCTTTGCAGCAGCACACTTTTGACGAAGATTATTGTCAAATCAAGGCTGATTAGGGATAAAAAAAATATATATATACGTGTGAGATGAAACGTCACTAGTAAGATTCCCTTCCCAAATTATCGAATTCACGAACACATAACACACTTTTGACGAAGATTATTGTCAAATCAAGGCTGATTAGGGATAAAAAAAATATATATATACGTGTGAGATGAAACGTCACTAGTAAGATTCCCTTCCCAAATTATCGAATTCACGAACACATATGGTCGTCGTGATTATCTTTCACTTTCAATGTCTCACCCGATCCTTTTGGACCTTCCGACACGGGGATTTAGATATTCTTCTGATGTCCATGAGAACTTCTTTCAAGAATATCAAATCACGGAATGCTTATTCTTACTTGCGTTAATTGGCTTTAATTGTAACGATAGTCCACGAAAAGGTGCCCGGATAAACCTCCATAAATTTATAAAGGAACTCCAAGATTTGTAGGTACTGTAAATTAAAATCCCGCTTCATCATCACGTAACTTCAGCAATTAATAATAATTTCAGCGCAATTAAGCCCATAGAATATAATCATCAATTCGGAAGCTTAAAGAATAAGCAACAAATTTCTCAGGCAAGGTATTATGTTCATAATGGGAAAAATTGAGAAATTTCGTGTGTATAATATCGCTTTCAACGTCCAGCCATGTGAAGTTTCGAATGATTTCAGATGTCCTCAGTGAGCAATGATTTGCACATCACTCATAGTACTGTAGTACTGTATTTGACAATAGCATTTGATCGAATGTAATTTACATTCGCAGACATTTGCGAAAGAAAAAAATGTTTTAAAGGACAATGATAAGTACTGCTGTAGAAGGAAAGGTACTGCTGCAGTACTGCTCTTTGGAGAAAGATGTTGAACCGTGTGTCCGTTGATATTTGGTTTTTATTGTCTGATCCCTTCAATGAAAAATGGTTCAAAATTTCAATCTTCAGATATTGGCTGCCGGAAAACGTGTGACTGGAATTGAAAGTTGTGATGGAGAAAGGCTAAAGACTGCACCCGGAGTTGGCGTGCCAATAGTCAATTCTCAACTCGCTGCAAACGTGACATTCGTGTTGAAATGTGCATTCAGATGGTAGTTTTTTTTTCTCGGATGCATTTCCCGGGGCTCATAAACTTTATATGCTTTTTATCTCAATGATGTGCGCATTCACATTATTGGTCATGACCGCTTTTTACATCCGCTTGCGATTAATTTAATTCTAGATGAGCTTGAATTGTAATCACTTCCTTACGAGGAGTAGCTTAAGTCAGTACTAATACGCCAATTTAACATCGAAAGTAACAGAAAAAAAGTACATAAAAGTTATTTAATAAGAGAAAGAAGTGCTATATAAAAGACTTTACCCCCAATTAATTGGATATGAGGGTACGAATCCAAGCGAAATCTCGAGGGCGGGAACCGGTTTTCGAAAGTTTTATTCATCTCTTTTTTTTCAAAGACGATGACTTTGATTTTCGAAGCTTCTTGGAATTGTGCAAAGTTCTAAATTCAATCATTCACATAGGTTCTAAACAGAAATAATTTTTCGCCGAGTGTAATGAAGAATGTTATACGCCGGATTACTCAAAACGAAGCGTTACGAATAAAATTAATATTTTCGCAAAAATGCAAATGAATCAGTAGTGTAATTCCCTTGTTTGTTCATTTTCGTAACACTTGAGCAAATTCAAGGAGTAACAAATATGATGAGACTTGAACAAATATATGACAAAAAATATGGAAATGTAGCTTGCATTGACTAAATTCTCATGTTGTTGGAATTAATCATAACTCTGGGCAAATTCAGGCTTTGCTTGCAGCAAATAGAAAAAATAAAGCTCATAGTAAATCCACTCTGATTCATTTCAAAAATTAGCCTATTTTTCACAGGACTAACAAAATGTGTTTTCGCTGTGCACTCATTTGTTGCTGCTTGAATTCTTCCTAAAAAAAAAGGCATTTATGAGGGTTTTTGTAAAGATTTTTTTCTTGCTTCGCCTTGAGTGTCTTGTTTTTTGCACATTTCCCTGGAAAAAAGAGCTTCTTTCCAAATTGCGTGCCGACAGAAGTCGGCACGCCGAAAAAAATCCAACTGCCATATGGTGCCAATGAAATTGTCAAAAGGACAACTTGCTCTTTTCTGTAAAATGACCCCCGTTTGCTGATGGCAATGGAATAAATTGCCCAACAGCCGGGCAAAACGAGGTGTTTACAACCGTATCGAATGACCCCCCAGGAAAAACTGAAACTTCCCCTCAGGGGGGCGAATATAGGGGGACAAAAAAGGAATTCTCACCCTCGTAAAGCCTCTTGTCTCTTCTCCTACCGAAAATCTCCCTTCAACGGAAATTACAAAAATAAAGATTTAGCAAATTGTTCCCCCATAGTAAAAATCCTGTATGAACTTGCCAGTGAAGGAATGCTCCTCATCGAATTCAGTCATGATTATGCGGTTAAATTGTAGCTTTCATTGTCTTTTTTTCATGTATTTTCAATAAATTATTCTCTTTCTTCACGATATATTTTCTGAAATGGGGGGAATTAATTGGATATGAGGTTACGAATCCAAGCGAAATCTCGAGGGCGGGAACCGGTTTTCGAAAGTTTTATTCATCTCTTTTTTTTCAAAGACGATGACTTCGATTTTCGAAGCTTCTTGGAATTGTGCAAAGTTCTAAATTCAATCATTCACATAGGTTCTAAACAGAAATAATTTTTCGCCGAGTGTAATGAAGAATGTTATGCGCCGGATTACTCAAAACGAAGCGTTACGAATTAAATTAATATTTTCGCAAAAATGCAAATGAATCAATAGTGAAATTCCCTTGTTTGTTCATTTTCGTAACACTTGAACAAATTCAAGGAGTAACAAATATGATGAGACTTGAACAAATATATGACAAAAAATATGGAAATGTAGCTTGCATTGACTAAATTCTCATGTTGTTGGAATTAATCATAACTCTGGGCAAATTCAGGCTTTGCTTGCAGCAAATAGAAGAAATAAAGCTCATAGTAAATCCACTCTGATTCATTTCAAAAAATTAGCCTATTTTTCTCAGGACTAACAAAATGTGTTTTCGCTGTGCACTCATTTGTTGCTGCTTGAATTCTTCCTCAAACAAAAAAAGGTATGTATGAGGGTTTTTGTAAAGATTTTTTTCTTGCTTCGCGGTGAGTGTCTTGTTTTTTGCACATTTCCATGGAAAAAAGAGCTTCTTTCCAAATTGCGTGCTGACAGAAGTCGGCACGCCGAAACAAATCCAGCCATATGGTGCCAATGAAATTGTCAAAAGGACAACTTGCTCTTTTCTGTAAAATGATCCCCGTTTGCTGATGGCAATAGAATAAATTGCCCAACAGCCGGGCAAAACGAGGTGTTTACAACCGTATCGAATGACCCCCCAGGGAAAACTGAAACTTCCCCTCAGGGGGGCGAATATAGGGGGACAAGTTCCTTAAGAGTGGGAGCATTTCGGAGAACAGAGAAGAGGATGGCTTTTAGAGGGAAGTTGCCTTTAATGTTTTTATTTCTAAATCGTTTAACAAGGGGGTATCATTTTTAGGACATACTTGAACGGCAAACCAGAGCAACTGGATTGCTGGATTTCCGGCGGAAGTCTTTCTCACCATTTTTAACTATATGGGTCTACTCTCCTCCCCCCCAAAAATTGACAACTTAATAAAGGATAAAAGACTTGGGAAAATTGAGCCAGCGAAGGACAGTCTCCCTCATTCGCTTTCAAGAGCGAAATCTGAGGAACCAACATTTTTGGTGTGCGGAAAATTCTCATAAGTTCGAACCTTGTGTCCTTCGTGAAAATTCGTGTGCAAAGTTGTCTCGTGAATCTGTAAATAAGTGAGAAACACGTTTGCGCTCATTTTTGGCAGGTTGCGCATCTGACAATGGATGCATGAATTTTATTTGCCAATCTCCTCCATGAAACAAAAAATCTGCTGTTTATAAAACCATATTTTTATTAACTTCTCTCCTCTTGGGAGGACAAATTTGTGCAGCTTTCACGAGTATTTTTTTTTTCAAACACGAGAAGTTCTTGCGGAGAAAACAAGAGAGGAAATCAATGAAGATTTCCTCCACAATCAAAGCTAAAAATAATTCAAATTTAAGAATCAGTCTGTCCTAAACTATCTTGGACAATCATCTCTTTTCCTTTTATTCCTTTCAAATGTGTGCACAAATCTATATTACTCCTGTGCGTTATTCAAATCTGTTTTTTTCCATTGTTTGTGCTTATTCTTTGTATTCAACTCTGCTGAAGCTGAATTGATTGAAAAACTTGGAAGATATATTCAAGGAAACCCCTTGAATATGTGTTCTCGGCCTTCGAAAGGCTGATTGCCAGAATTTTTATTAATGTTGTTTTGTGATTCCTGATCACAGAAGTGATGAAGAATTTTGAGATTGAATTGCAGTACATGTGAAAATGGGATTTAACATGTAGACATCTTGCAATACTTGAGAAATTGCAGTTGAACTATAGTACTGTAATTACATCCGCATCTCAGGGCTCCTTTTTGCCATCATGTACTTTGGTGCAAGAAGTTGAAAGACAGAAAGTGAATTCCTTCTCATGCCTAAATCATTGGATCCTCATGATTTCTTTCCTTTCCTCGATGATTCATTGTCACTTTCGAATATCGCAAGGACTATTGTTTTTCTCATTTCTCCAATGACTGCAATCACCTTTGCGCTCGATATGAATGTATTTGTGGGGTCTCAGACGCATTTTCGCGCAACAGACGCGATATATGCAAGGAAATGACACCCGTGTTCTCGCCCCGCCCCGGGTAAATGGATACAAATGGAGCCTGATTTCTATAATTTTCTGCTCGATTTCCTCGTCGCAGCTGACTTTCGATCCCAGTAAAACTGTTTCCCAGCAAGGGGAGGCCCAAAGTACTCATCGATCGAAACACAGGCGTACATGAAGCAGGGGGCCGCGATTATCCTTCGGCCAGATGCCGCGGAATGAAGCCGCAATTGGGCCGTCGAATTTCTCTGCCCGCTGGCGCGACCTCGATCAGCACCCAAGGGGGAAATAAGAAAACCATCGGGAAATAACCCCTTTAATTGTCGCTAATTGAATTTTGGCTTGCAAAATTATTCTTATATTCCGGAACCCTTTTTTTTAATTTTTGGAGTCAGTCAAGTCGCATATTTGAAGAAGACCGAACGCAAGGAAATTTCGGAAGAGTAATGTATTATTAATTCTTTGTGGCGAAAAAAATACTTTTGAAACCATCTTAGATTTGGATGGAATGCGCGAAGGAGAAAAATGTTTCCAGAATTCGTAAGAGTCGCTGCCAATTAATGTTTTGGCAGCGAAAAATATTCTCATTTCTGTTTATAAAGAGACGGGCGACCGCGCTTGAGTTAGTCGGGGGCTCCCCCTTTCTTTTGGTAACCCTTTAATGGGGAAATTAACATCGATTAAATTAAAACCGAACGTTTTAACAAAGATATAAGGACTAACCTTGTTTTTTTGGAGTCGGTCAAGTCGCATATTTGAAGAAGACTGAACGCGAGGAAATTTCGAGAAATTAATATTATTCATTCTTTGTTTTGGATGGGAAGCAGTCAAGAAGTGCGAAGAAGAAAAATGTTTCCAAAATTCGTAAGAGTCGCTGCCAATTAATTTTTTGGCTGCAAAAAATATTCTTACTTCCGGAATGTTTATCTTTCCGCTGGCGAGAAATGAATCAGCCCCCGCGTGGGGGAAGTTACCCCATTTAATTTTCGCCAATTTAATTTTTGCTTGCAAAATTATTTTTATATTCCTGAACCCGTGTTTTTTGGAATCGGCGACTTTGCATATTTGAGGAAGATCGAAACCGATGAAATTCTTGAAAATTATTGTTTCGTTTCATTTTGAAAAAAAAAAAATTTCATTTTTGAAGCATCTTAGATTTGGATGGTAGGCAGTCAAAATGTGCGAAGGGGAAACTTGTTCCGAAAACTTGCAAGAGTACTTGTGGCTATTTATGCATTTGTCGGCGAAGCATATTCATATTCTTGAACTATCTATTTATTTTGATATTCAGTATATTGGCAATAGCTGCTTTGAGCCGTCGAGGGAGAAAGAAATAATCGTGAAAAACGCATTCATTAGAGTTGATTGAAAATTTTGATTGTCGTCCCTTTTCAGAATACACTGCTTCGCATCTGATGAAAACAAAAGGAATAACATATGGAAACAATTGAAAAAATAACACTTGTCGCTAATTTAATTTTTGCTCGCAAAATGTTTTTCATTCCTGAGCCCTTTCTTGATGGAATCGGCGACTTCGCATTTTTGAAGAAAACAAACCAGAGGAAATTTCGGAAAAGCATTATACAGTATAGTTTTTTATGAAAATTTTTTGAAATCCGCTACGTTGAGACCTTGAGGAAGAAAGCGAAATAGTCGTGGAAAACTCATACTGCTGATTTCATTTTTTTCTGCAAAAATATGGATTTCTCGTCCTTTTCAGAATCGACTGCTTCGTATCTGATGAAAAAAAGCGGCAGAAAATTTGGAAAGCCTCGAAAGAACCCTTAAAAAGACACCCCAATTCAGAAAAAAAACACATTTTGAAAACCGTTAGAACTCATATTGTTACTAATTTAGTATTTATCTTTTAAAATAGTTTCATTCTTGAACTCATGTTTAGGAATCAGCTCCGTTGGCCTTGAAGGAGTCGAGGTGGGTTGAAAAATGGGAAGAAATTCTGAAAACCCAAAAAAATGCTGGTCGCTAAGAGAATTTTTGTCTGGAACGGGATTTTTTTTTGCTTTCAAGCGGCTGGTTTTTTTTAACAACTCGACTTCCTTCGAAAACAATAGAGAAAAGAATTTGGAAAACGCTGAAAACATATTTCTTTCTAATATAGTTTTCACCAGGAAAAGCAAAAGTTTATGGCTAAGCGTCTTCGGAATCTACTGTATAGTACAAATTGCACCTTAGGAGAAAAGGAAAAGTGCGGAAAATCTTGAAAGAACTCTTTTATGCTAATCTTGTTTTTAACCTTCAAGGAAAAAAAAATGTCTCACCTTTTTCGGAAGTTACTTCGCACTTGTTTAAAAAAAAAGTAGGGACGAGAGAGACTTGGAATAAACGCGAAAGAACTCATTCCGAGTCCACCAACATATATTTCTTAAATAATACTGTGGCAGAGCAGTAATTTTCTGCTTCTCTTTTCAAATCCACTGCAACAAAAACGCAGCAGTGACTTTTCTCGAAAGTCTTCGCTTCATGAAAAAAAAAAACTGGAGCAGCATTCTTGTGTTTATATTGCATTCATGAAGCTGTTCAGACTTCCGCATGTTTTCCTAGTTGATAAACTTGCTTCGATGATAGCATGTGATGAAAGGATAACCGACGATTTTTTTTAGGGTATTTTTCCAGTTTCGTCCACTGGAAGGCCAATTAAGACAGTGGGCTAATGTTTATGGAGTATGCAAGGTCAAGGTTTACGGAGTCATGTCTTTTACGTATAATAAGAGTAATTTTACCTGAAATATGAACTGATTAAAAAAATTTATATCCTGAAAAACAAGAATAATTTTTTTCATCTCTATAAGATGTATTAATGTTTGGGATGAGCTCTTACGTAGACATTGGTATACATGTTAATGCATTCAAAAAGGTTTGGAATACATTAATTTATCTCCCGAAGAAGCGCATTATTTTACTCAAAATAACCCTCGGAACATTGAGTGAGTTGAAAACAGGATATACGCATCTAAAATTCAACTGATTTATTTAAATAATTAAATAAAACATGCAAAAGTGAGGCAAGTTTTTCTTGAAGCATTCTACTGTGATTTTTTTGGTCAGAACATCAAGCGTGAAAATTGACAAACAGACAAAAGATGAAGGAAGGTGAAAAGACGTTTGAATGCGCTTGAATTTTACGAATTTTGTACGGTTTATACAATTCAATTTCACTTGGTTTATTGCTCTGGTTGTCTCGACTATAGTCAGATATTTTACATTCCATTCTTCTTAGATAAATTTCGTATAATCGTTGGAATTTCGTAAAATCTCTGATTATTCTAATTACAATCATACTCTTATTTCGTGATTTAGGATTTATTCCTCGCCTTTATCAATAAGGTAGCTTTTGCAATGAAATCCTTTCATGACGGGCATTTTTTGAGGGATTGTTGCTGGTTCTACTGCAAATATACAGTATTCAAAAATCTTTCAGTGAATTTCATTTACATGATCTGCCTGAATAGCTGACGTTTTCCGGAAAAGTATATCACCGCAATGAAATTATCTGACGATAAAACGAAGATTTCATTGAATACGTTAAAAAAAAATCTTCTCTTATTTGTGAGCCTCAAATTCATAAGGCTCGGTCAGTGAATTCATCCAAGGATCGTTTGGTGTATTTTTAAAGAGCCATTTTATCTTATAACTGGCTCTCATTTAATAATAAATGAATCATTTCTTCGTAGAATCTCGCTTTTGCAGTTGGGACTCTCTGAATGGAAGTCCAAGTCGATTTTCTGGGTCGAAAAGTTTGAAATTCTTTGAAAAATAAATTCTCTCTCAGGGTATATGAAAGAGCTATTATAGTTCTTTATACCTTTCTTCCATTACATCACAAAAATATTCTGCAAATAAAGTCCAAAAGTTATGTAATTTTAAGTAATGAAAACTTATTCATCACTGGTACTCTGTGAACCCAGGCACGAAAATACCATTGATCCTTAGTCTCATATTTATATACTGTATAATCCTTTGGACTAGTCAAGAAAAATACGCCGCACAATATTTTGTTTTCGTTTCAGAGTCTTCATTTCATCCACACACACACAAATTTCCCAGTTACCAAGCTGGAAGTCGATGATCAACCTGTCAAAATTTCCTCGCAGCATCCGAATGTGATCTTTCTTCAAATATATTTCAAAAGATACCGCTTGGACAAACGTACGATTTCTTTGACAGGATAAATTGCTCCTCTCATCGGAATATGATTCTTTCATCGTCCTCCCTACTTTTCAGGCAGTTGCGTGCTGGAAATTTGTATGCAGAATATTATTCTTTTTTTCCTTGTGGTATCAGAACAAAATTATCCCTTCTGCTGATCGTCTTCCCACGCAACTAATGGATTGTGCCTAGGGTAATAATTCAATTTTCCAAAGAAAAAATTTCACTTTCTCCCCAAGATCTCCTCTGGAAGGCCAGCATTAGGATAAAATCGTCCAACGCTAACTGAGGGTTCTACAGCTTAGGAATGTTATGGTTATTTAGGTAGTTTTTTATGGTAAAATTTATCGTGATGGCAAATCCATGCTATTCAACTCAAATCTAGACACCACTGCATCCTTTTCTCTGGGAAAATCCGGAGATATAACGATAGTTTTAAATTTCTAGCATATATTACTCAGGTTGAGTTGGAAAGAATGCACGAAATGTGTTCTTACAGTGTTGCTGAGTCAAACGTTCTTCGCTTTCTGAGTTGGAAATAGTTTTACTCAAAGGATTGGAGTATTTCTGAAAATTTCGGAATTTACGCGTAGAGCTTTGTTCAGATAAGAACTTTTGAGATAACAGCCGAAATCTTGAAACAGCTTGCTAGAAATGTCCCAATATTTGTGATGATTCTGAATAACTCTGAATGCAAACCATTTTATAGGAAAATGTGCGCATATTTTTTTATTCGGCTGAAACAGAATGCAATCTGTGGCAATGAAGTCAGAACGTTATTATTATTATGAGGCAGATCATCAATCAGTTTTAAATTTTATCATACATCTCAGCCCATCATGAAGATAACGCAGGAAGATCAGTAAAAAGGGATAGAAGAATATATTTAATCAATTAAAGCATTTCTGTCCTCTACTGAAAGCAAAAATGAGGGAGAAACACAAATACATTACTTCAAGTTTAGAGTATTCAAAGTCAGATTGAAAGAAGGGATTCCCAGAAAATTATGCCTCGGGGCAAATTGTGGTGGTGTAAAATACATTATGTAAACACATACAATACTCGTTTATTCTGCTTTTCTGGATATGTCTGGAACAATCCCTGTATGCATTTTACAGTTTTTACCCAAACTATGGCCACACCAAAACGCAGAAAAACTGATTTGAAAACACCTCATATGCGAATAGTCTACGCCAAAACCAGGAAAAAAATGAAAGGGTTATTTATGAAAACTTTGCAAAAATATCCCAAAATAGCATCCCTACAAATTTTATTTCTGGGGAGCAATTAAACTACTTTACTATGGACATGAGTCATGTTTCCATGATAATATGAATTTACAGATAAAAAAAAAGCTAATATTGCTAAGCTTCTCTTCTAAATCTTTTCCGCCATATTAGCTCTGTACAGGTACAGTATTATGTTGATAGCAAGTGGTGTATTCTTGTTCTTCAATTTTTTTAATGCCAAATGGCTAAATTCTGGGTATTTTTTGTGGTTTCTTCCTGCATCGTTTAAAGATGGGAAAAGCCTTTTGCTAAATGTTTTGAATGACTTTTCCAATTTGAATAGTTTTGTACAAAATTGCCATCACTGAAATGTGTGAGGAAATCTGAATATAGTCAATCGACCCATGGACTTACATCTCTATAAATGACATCCATATTTAAGACTTTCGCTATAATGAGCAAACTCTGAGAAGTAATTTTTTCTGCACATTGATAAATCATTTTATTTCACGAGAAATAAAATAAAATTTTTCAGAAATTTCTGTATATTGAAATAAAATGCGCCACATTAGGAGATAATGTTAAAGTAAAGGTTGATACTGATGATTTATTTATCGGGATTTATTTCCTCAGCCAAATTATTCCCAATTATATTTGCACAATTCACGACTCGCAACTCGTCTCTCTGTTGCATTTCAAAGAGCTGCGTGACAGAACGACGATGATTCGTTTATTGGACATTTTGAGGCTGTGTGCATGGAAGTCAAATGTGTGTGGTTCGTTTCAAAAATCCAACCGGGGGCTTCCGGAGAAAGCGCAGTAAAACGTAATTCTTCCATCGACGTCTTCCTTATTGTTTCCATTCGTCGGATATGGAATTACCGATCTGCGGGATTATGGCTCTGTTTTCACTGCAATTATGACGTAACCCCCCCTGAGGACCACGTGATCTCTTTCAGAAAGTCCGATCACGCTTTCCTCGCGTCAAAGAAACTGGCAATTTTCTTGGATCATGGATTCGATGCACGCTTACACCGTTGACGTGCTTTCCGAAATGGAGGAGGCTTCATTTTTTTTTCTTTAAAAATGAAAGAAAACATCCTGGCGAAATGGCTTAAGTTCAACAAGCCGAGTTCATGCATAACAAATAGCCGGTTGGTTATGCGGAATTTTCTTCCATGCGGGAAATTTCGCATGGAATGCAGTCGGAAAATCCGAGCTTCAATATTTTCGTCGATTTTTGCATTTAAAATTACCGAATGAACCGTTGATGAAGGACAGAATAGATTCCGCAGGACCACCGAACGGAGCAAAAATTACTGACGCAAATGAGACCTTTCCCACAAAAAAATGTATTCCTTATAAATTTTCCCAACAGTAATCATTGTAAGCGGTGGCATGGTTCAAACACAAATTATTTGAAATCAAAAACTGCAAAGAAAGTTCCCTATTAAATGTTGTGTAGAAGAAACTGTATGTTGAGAAATGATATGAAAGTTCTGTCCTTGGAACATAAAAACCTTCCAAAAAACGTTGCATCTTTGAATTCTAAAATGGTTGAGATCGTATTTCGAATGGATCATAATCAGTTGGAATATGTGCAAAACGATAATGACATTTTTTGATTATATTAGAGAGTTTGCATTTCAGAACCTGCGCAAATATGGTTAATCCAAGAATTTCAAACACGTGTTCCTTCGCATGTTCAGGAAACAATTTGAAAACTTTAATTCTCACCTGAAATGTTCAGTTCAATGTCATCCAAAGATGGAAAAAAAGAAATACATTTTCCCTACCAAGGTGAAGAATTAAGAAATTTGAGAAACCCTATTTTATGCTCAGCAGTCAAAATGTTCTTCAATGTCTACGGATGAGATCCTCAGTTGTGTACTTGAGTGGTACTCAATCTATTCTTGAGCTCAGTTGGTGTCAATAATGGCTTGTGTAGTACATAATCGCATTATATTCCGCATACAAATAAAAAAGGATTCATCCCAGAACCATGCACATGCACTTTTTTCCAGAATTATTAGAAAAACGATTGCGTGTGACTCAATTTAGGAAGTTATCTTATATAACACGTTTACAATTTGTACAGCTATGGTGTATATCATATTGCATTCCGACTGAACCATTTCCACCAATGCCAACAGAAAAAAAAATAACTGGTGAAAACGTTCTGCGATATGACCACTGTTCGACTGAGGTCTCAATTTAAATGCTGATGCATTTTATTTATGAAATATTGCTCAACATTTTAAATCTCTTCAAATTAAATATGCGTCCTGAGAATACATCTTCTTATTCAAGTGCCAGACTGAAAAATGCGGGTGTGTGTCTTACTGAAGAGCACTTGTATGCTGTGAAAATATTGTCAAGAAATATGTTCAGTATAGTGATGATTCAGTGCAGAAGTACATTAAGGGTAAACATTATTCATTTGAATAATATCCCTCTCAAGTTGTCTCTGTCAATGTGTCAGAAAAATATAAGAGTATATTTGAAAAATACATATACTGTATCCTTATACAGTTATCTGAATATTTAAAATTTAATATATTTATAATTCACTGCAGTAGTATATACGTTTCAAGGGTAACCATTATTCATTTGAATATTATCCCTCTTGATTTTTTCTGTTACGCTCTCAGAAAAAATACTTGTATGCATAAAAATGTTTAAAAAAAAATACCGGTTCAGAGCAAAAACAGCAGCAGAAGCTGTACAGGAGAAAACGAAAGGTCGCTCTCGATTTCCGATTCGGAAGTGCGCCAGACTTGGAGCAGCTTTCGATTCTGGGTGTGTGTGTGTGTTGTGGGACTTGTGGCTCCGTTTGGTCACGGATGAGCGGGTCAAAAGTCCATCAGTGGTATTCATCTCGTCCCTCATGTCTTCTTTCCAAGTTTGTTCTATATGGTCACACCTTTCTTCGTGCGTGTAAAGCACGAGTGCTGAGAGGGATTGATGCGTCAAGAACCACACCGATCACCTGGTCGGGTTTTCAACACTCAATTTTTTGAAGAGAAAAAAATTACACAGTGTTCCATCTCCTTGATGAAGGGCTGACTGTTATGTAGTGCGCGACGAGAGTCGAGAGGAAGAAGATGACTTACTGAGTTTAATTTTCTACGAACTTGAAAAAAAATAACTAAAAACTCTTCGTCTCGAAGATTCTACTGCCATCATGCTACCATATATATTTGTAGTCGAGAGGAACGACTTATTGATTTGAATGTTTCACTAACTGAAAAAAAAAGAACTTGAAAACGCTTCTTCTGTATTTGCTGACCGCTTTAAATGCTACAAAAATGATTTGAATGTTTCACTAACTGAAAAAAAAAGAACTTGAAAACGCTTCTTCTGTATTTGCTGACCGCTTTAAATGCTACAAAAATGTCGAGGAAAAAAACGAACATTAAGTTGAATTTTCTCTGAAGTTTCAATGCTGCAAGTTCTTTGAAAAATATTTCTTTGCGACGGTTTTAAGACAATTTTTGCTGTGTTCGTGTTTTTCTTGTCTCAATTAAGCTAAGGGTTGAATGGCAATTTGGGCGAGTTTCTCTTTCTGCTGGTGCTACATATGATGCGATTTTGCATTGGTCAGAGAAAATTGAAGTTATGCTCACGTTTCTGAGTAGAAATAAACCAAAATTTGATTAATTTTATGGATAGAAAAAGTACAATTTTTGTCAAATGTTTCGTGAAGTCCCGTAACATCTTTCGCAGGCATTAGAATTATCCAATCACTTCGGAAAATAAAGTCTATATTACAAATACTTTATTTCGCCCCTTCAGTTTTACTAGTTCTCACCAAGAGTGAGTTTTTTTATGACCTCGGATTTTTTCGTGTATTTTCAAGTTTTGCGAGTGTTGACATGTTCGTCGGATAAATTGAAAAACGGTACGTCACTGACTCGTTTTACTAAAAGAATTGCGATTTAATTTCTTAATTGCATTTAATGTCGTCGTGCTAGTATAAAGATGTATAACAGTACTGTACAGTACCATTTTTATGTTTTCGAATGACTCGGAGGATATATTTTCCTTGGATTTGATGGCTCTGGTTTTTCTAGACCGCTGAATGTCACCCCCAAGAAAAATCAAAATTTGGTTTCGTGCAAAAATTTAAATTCTGAATATCGTTTCGAGTGTTTCATCCATTTTTTAAAAGCTGGATTTAGATAAGAATTACGAAAAGTCACAGGGAAAGGAATTTCCGAAAAAAATTCTTGCCTGAAAGATGGCCGCCAATACCCTTTCGAAAATTGAAAAGAAAATACTGTTTATTACCATAAAAATCGTATTACCATCACTTTCCTCGCTTGTCAGTGAGTTTTCTGTCCAACAATATTCCATTTTCAGCACACGCAGTACTTATTCAGTAACTCAACAGGAATTAATGGAAGATGTTTAAATGAACTCTGTGATGGAATAATTTGGTACCTTAATGTACTGCTATACCTGCACACTAGCTGCTGTTAGATGGCAGCCATATTAATTAAATACTAGAGATTTAAACTGTACCCTTCAAGGGTTTTAACAAATCAGGTGTGCTGAAGAGCAGATTAAAAAAGATGTGTGTTGCAATGCAAGTGCGTGATTGTGAAGGTTATATTTTTATCCATTGTGTTTTTTTTGTTCTTGTGTGAATCAAATCTTGGGGTTAAACAAACTTGAAATACAATTTTATCTTTTTCTTTTGGGATTTCTTAAAGGAAATCCCCAGCTGAATCCCATAGCTGATTTTGTGTTTTATTTTCAAATTTCTGCCTCTTTTTGTGTGAATTAAACCCACAAACTCAATTGACGGAGCTACCAAACCAGATGCATGAAATTCCAATTCATTGGAAGAACACCGTGTGATTAAAAATCCTTGATTTTCTTCTGCCATTCATGATCACCAGATATATGCTCATGAATTTGCTCTGGAACCGTGCTTATACTCAGTTATTGTCAGAGCTGAGAAAACCAGGGTAGATCCTAGCTGTCAGGATCATTAATTTACTCTGGAATATACTTTTTTTTTGAAGAAAAACTATATAAATATACATACTTGGTATAAATATTACGGTCAAGTCGACAAGAGGAGGATGGCAGAACCAGTAAAAAAAGGAATGAGTGATGAAGTTGTCAGAACTCGTCCTCGGCAGATGGGCTGACTGGGCACCCTTTTTCGGGAACAGAACCGTTGCCCCAGTATCAAGTACTGTTTATCACCCATATTTTTTTCAGAGTCACGAAAGCGGAGTCCTTGTGTTCTGTTGGCGGTCCCTGTCACTCGATGCCAATCAAGGCATTCCTCCTTATAAATATATCGGATATCTCAAATTTTCCCCCATTTGCACACATGTATATATGCAAGTCACGAAAGCGGAGTCCCTTTGTGCTGTTGGCGGTCGCTGTCACTCGATGCCAATCAAGGCATTCCTCCTTATAAATATATCCGATATCTCAAATTTTCCCCCATTTGCACACTTGTATATATGCTGCATATACTCGTGTATAATATATATACAACCTTACTCTGCTGTTGAATGCGTAAAGCTTTTTTCTCTTACTTTGATTTTTTAATCCTCTCTGGAACAGCTGGTGGTCGTTTCGAAAGCAACCGACCAACAGACGATTCCGACAAACGAAGCCTACCAACTGTGAAATGAGGAAAGAAAAACCTTTAGATTTGGAAAACAATGCAGGCAGTCCTCGCATAACGAAACTAATCCCTGTTCTTCGCATATCTGCGGAATTGTTTCTAATGTGAAACGAATTTCCTTTAAACATTGCACTGTAAATGATTTGGCAAGAAGAATTAAAACGAAGCAATGCTTCTCGCATTTCCTTGAAATTTGCAAAAAATGCTGGAGTTCAAATTCAAGATTTTTTGAACTGTCCGCGTTGTCATGATGAAATACAGAGAGGTCACGTACAAGGAAATGAATTTGTTCCAGGATTATTGCTCTATATGCGGAATTTTTCGTAATCCGAAGTATGTTTTCTGATGAGATTGCATTGTAAATGATTCGATAAAAAGAATCAAAACTGAACAATTTTTCACATTTTAAAAAGATGAGCTGAAAATGTATTAAATTTCATGGTTGCAATTGATTGAAATACCGAGAGTTCCCGCATAAAAAAATTAATCAGTGTTCTCTACTAATCGTTTCTTTGTGCTGAATTTTCGGAAACGCTTTGCCTTATGAGAATTACATGGTAAATGATTTAATTCATTCCAGAAACTCATTAGATTCCTGTGCTTTAAAATTGGTTTGATTTCCAGCATAAATTGTAAATTCAAAAATGTCGCCCGAAGTTGAATCAACTTTGATGAGTTTGAACACTTGAATTTCTGAATTTCAAGAATTCCTTGATACAAGAAGAAACTAACTTTTTGTCTTCTCATATATTTCAAAATTTCAAAGAATCCTGAAGTTTATTGCAAATTTCATGAGATTTCAGTGCTGTAATGCATTAAAATACAAAAATTACCTGCATAACGAAACTAATACGTTTCTGGATTGTCTCTTAATATGCAATTTAAAAAAAAAACCGTAATGCGTTTCCTTTTGAGATTGCATTGTAAACGGTTAAATTCTCTCAAAAAATCTGCAAAAAACCATAATTACCTTTCAAATTGGTTTGCTTTTCAGAATAGACGCTTAATTTTAAATTGATCGAGGAGAAATGGAAGCATTTCTGAAAAGTTTGAGCTCTTGGATTTTTTCATTCCATAAATTTCAAGGAAAATAAGAAGTTAAACTAATCGTTTATCTTTTCGGATCCATCAATTACCTTTTTTTAGACCTAAACCTTAAGTTTTAAAACTGTTTAAAATCGGAAAAAGCTAGCTTCGTCAAGCGCGACGTCTTAAAAAAAAGTTCCAAAAAAGCAATACGCCCCCGGCTGACATCAAAAAAAAATCTCTCTTTCGAATGATGACTGAATGAAGCTATAGTGATGGCATTCATTGCATGCTTGAAGTTTAGAGAAGGGATGCTTCGATTCCTAGCGTTGAAATGTGCATTAGTGCCGGAATAAAGCTCCATATTTTCGGATCAATGAGCTTTTCTCCCATCAGATGGAACGGTATAGCCTGCCTTTTCGGTCCAAGAACTGGAGATAATCTTCTTGAATATCTCACGCAGAAAAAAAAAATCAAATCGAATGAAGAGTCCGAAACGAAACAAATGCTGGGCTAAATGAAGTAAATTCCTTGAACCATATTGTTGAAATGAAGCTCCTACACTTTCTGGTGTTTGTTTACCCAAGAAAGTTGTGGAACACTTAGCTGGCTAAGTCATCCAAATAGAAAAATACTTGAATCCATTTTCCAAAAGAGGCTAATTTGACACTTCAACAGCATCACTTGCTTCTATGAAATGGGTGAAGTGGGAAATGCCAAGTTTTTGCTTAGGACAGATTAAAATATACAGTATCAAAAAATATACATATTGCTTGGGACAGATTGAAACATATTTTTAAAAATCTACGGTCTGCCCAAGTTAATTACTCCATTTTAGTTGCACACTGGAAAACTAATTAAAATCCTAACTTGTACCACGGCCGCACACAAATCCTCAAAATTGTTTTTCTTGATCCCAACGAGTCATCGGCTCCCATGTGGAAAAATACCCCGCTTGTCCCAGTTAGAATGGGTTCTTCTTTCCAACTTGGTTGGACGAGGTCCGGGTTCCCGGCGAATCGTTGAAAGCGGGTTTTCGGCGCTGGGAAATTACAACTCGTTCCAAACCGCCTTGGGCGAACGGATCTTATTACCCTTCACTATGCCGCATGTGTTCGAGCCGGAAATTAATTTCCTGAGGGGGCGACTGTCACCCAAAAGTCCCATTGTTTCGGGCATTGGGTATTCCAGGCCATCTTCTGTTTCGGTTATGATTTTATAAGGAAGAAAGCCGCTCAAAAATCTTCTTTTTTTTATCAGTTCCTTTGATCTATCTTGTAGTTTATTTTCCCATAAGTTCGGCTCACTGAAATCTGCTACCACTATAAAAGCAGTAGAATATGCGTTCAAGCAGAAATTCATCTTGAAAGCATTTTAAAGAAACGGAGGGCTCTTTTTTTCAGAATAGGAAGCTGCTGGATTTTACCGATACTAAATTAATCTTCTGTTTCACCGGGTCGTGTTTCAATAAAAATGCCAAGAGAGAAATAAAAATACAGCGGAGCCCCAACATATCCTGTGCGAGTATATGTACACACCCTGATATGAGTTCAATTTTTAAAGTTTTTTGGTTTTACTTCTAAAAATTTCGATAGCTCTTGAATAAATCGAGCTATTCGAACAAATCAACCTCTTTATTCCAAAATATTTAAAATAAATGGTCTTAACATTTATTTAAGAACATTTATTTCATTCCTCGTGGCACAACATTTCGCAAATAAATCCTGGCACTGCAGCCCAAGGATTATATGCCACATGGGTTAAGTGGAAGTCAAGAAAAATCTGGGAAGAGTTGACCCAATGAATTCATAAGCCTCGAATGTTAATCCTATGGCATGGGAATGCATGCAAAAACCCCAGTCAGTGAGGAAATTAGAATATTTTCCAACCAGCATTTTTTGAAGCTAGAGAAAAATATTGGAACTTTTCCTGGTTTAGGCCTTGTTTGTTCTTATAATTGAGATTCTTTTATTTTGTCAGTGCTCTTGCTGACAACATTTTGCGAAAATATCCTGCAGCAATTCTGACGGATGTGCAATAGAAGAAAATTGCGCATTTTTGAGCGGTAATTGCCGCTTGTGATTCCACGGGGGCAACGTCGAAAACTATCCTATCCCTCCAGCAGTTATGAAGAGGGAAATATAAAGATTTGGCGCAGATTTTCGTGTTATTTGCATATGATTATGCCCGTGTAATTCGAAGAATAATCGCGTGCTCCTCGGCACACAATTTTGATTCTCTATATCGCTCGCTTCCACTTTGCCTTTCGAGACTGATTTTTGAACAGAGCAACTGAAAATTGAAGGCTTCCATTCAAGCAATTCATCATTCATATCACAGACTGCAAATTGATGGTTATTTTTTTTAATTCAGAGGCAATAACAATTATTCGGAATTGCACCATGTGCACCTAATTTCGGATTGAACTATGGAACTGCAAATCACACCACACACTTTCCTGCACTTTCCATTACTGTATATTCTTAGGTTTATTTTACCATTTTGCTTTTAGCTAATGATTATGAATTTTTGAAAATGCCAGACTTGTATACCACAGATTCAGGAACTGAGAAGTTTATTTTTTCATTATTTTGTAAATTCAACTTCACAATTGACTCGTTATTTTTAAATATAAAAATGAGCGCAATTGCTTCTGAGAAAAGTAAAGCAAAAACAGAAACTCTTTTTTTCTGGCTGAACTTTTTCTTGAACATAATACTGTATATATATTCGGGATACAAATTTGTTTTTCGATACTCCAATTTTATACGACATACATGGTATGTTTTTTAAATCGAGACGCTGATAAATTGATTATAGACAATTAAGAATCAGTTTTTTTTCATTCTCATTTTTCGTTGCACTTTATTGATTGCGTCTTTTGTCTTCAGGGAATGAAAAAAATCACCGAGAGCTGTGACGAATTTTCGAGCCATCTTTTCCTGAAGGTTTTCATGAAGAATTTCTCCGACCAAAGACCATCTAAAACACCGAAGGGTGCATTACAAAGGTGTAGCTCAAAAAAAGACCAAAACTCAGTGGAGAAAGAAAGCAGAACAAATCTACCCTCTCGTACGAGAAAAAATGAAATCTTCAACAGTTCACCAGAATATTTTCTCTGCTTCTGTCATCAATCTAATGAATGCATTCGAGTATCCTAGACATTTTGCAAAAACCTTCCCAATATATAGCCTGAAGAGTGGCAATTAATTCGGGAACATTTGTTTCTCTTTCAGCCAAGATAAATGCCTCAACATGCACAACAGCCCTCCTTTATTCTGCGGACTGGCAAAATGAGAACTTTTAGAGCACAAAGCGAGTATATGTGGGAGAAAAGTGAAATGAAGGCAATAGGAATACAATAATAGTCGACTCTCGAATGTTTACGGACTCCCTGCGCAGGATAAAAGGGAATTCTGGTTCAGCTGAGCTGCGGCATGAAAAAAAAAAACGAAAAAAAAAACTATCAATAACAAGGAAAGCGCAATCCTCGTTAAGAAAAAAAAGCAGGACTTTCCTACAGGATATATACAAAAGGGAAAAAAGGGGAAAAGATTGGACGTGTTTCGGAAAGCCTCGTCACGCACCCGACTTTGACTCCGGAGTTAATAGGCGATTCGGCCCACGTGTCGATTTTACGCCGCATCATTGCCGTCATCCGCCTTTGCCCATTTGCATTCCCCTTCGTCCGGCTGCTGACCAGTCTGGAAATTCTTGAGGCAAAGCTAATCCTCCTTATTTACAGCTATGTACAGGGTAAATCCAAAATTGGTAGAGACCCAGCTGAGATGCAGACATAATTGGCGCATCAAGAGTGTCCCTATAAGTAGAGTCTTGATTTCCAGTACATTGTATAATTTTTAATTTATGTTTTATGAAAAAATTGTCCATCAGAATTCCATGAAAAAAATTGTCAGCCAATTGAAAGTGATTCAGTCAATACGTTTCAACACTTGATAGGAACATTTGGAGCATTGAATTGTGTACCTTGGAGAAGCTTTCCACTGGGGAGGACCTGGACCTGTGAGAAATCATCAGAAGAATCAATTAATCCTGCTCTGAACTTTGGAGAGAAAATACCTGCATATTGTTTGTGACATATTTTTTGGTTGGAAAACATTTTTGGGCTTGGACTTGGAGTTATAAACAGATGTTGAGGAGTTTAAAATCCTACAGCAGCAAACAGCTGATTGTGCTTACTGAGTTTATTTCACTATAAACCAAATATTTGTTGTGTGGTCTAAGGACCCACCATACCTTTGTTCGGCACATTGAAATGTTGGGATCTTTAATAATTACATTCAAGTTACGAAGAAAGAAAGAAGTCCCTCTATGCTGGAGGTAATTTTTAAAAATACAGTATCTGAATGAATGGGAACATTTTGGGAGAAATTCCAAATAATTTTTCTTGTATAAATTTTAGGGTTGGAAATATCTGCTTCTTGCAATTCACCCAAATAAATTTAACTTTTCCTGAAACTGATTGGCAATTTTATCATGAAATTTATGCATGTTGAGTCATTGTCTTTATCTTGGGCCTTTTTATGCCTTTTTAATGGAAAATAAATGTCCGTATGTTGAATTGTCACGACCTACAAACCCACAACTGTATACCCCCAGAGTGATATAAAATGGGACTTGGAATTACTGTCCAATTAGATAAAGGTTTTATCGTAGTGTAGACTCAACTAAACGTTTTAACCAACCGATAATGGGTTTATTTATTTTCAATAGTGAGACATTAAAATTTCAAAAATATCAGATGAATGTGCAATTAATGAAGTGAAGGGTTTCTAATCCGCAATTGAGGAATATGTGAAGTGCTGTGGAGAGAGTGCACTAAGAAAAAATCTGTAAAGTTTTTTCTCGTTCTCAAATTTTATTTCAATTGAAGAACTGTATTTGCGCAACCTTCATTGTCAGAGATTACTACACTTTTTTATTTCTTCTTCATCTTTCCAGGTTTTATATCAGTGTTCCTTGGCATGTATGTTCTTGGCTATAAACTATGTGATTCCCTGAGTTTTTTTGTTTTGTTTCAGTGTGTCTTTATCATATCTTCTTTTGTGTGGATCCAATAATGTCCGAAATTGAACACAGTATTGAATTCCAATTTGAATATTTCACTGTTGAAATCACAGTAATGATGTAAAACTACATTCGAGTCAAGAGAAATAACATAACTTCTCCTTAAGCATTCAAAAAAAAAACTGAAACCCTTTCCATCCTGTTGAAGTAATGAAATATTTTGAAAAAATACAGGAAAACAGCAATGAATATCACTCGCGAGTCAAGTTCAGCAAAATGCGGGTTTGTCTTTTTTCCAAAATATCATTGGAAATAGATAGCTTGAAATATAGAAGGTAATGCGATACTAATCGGGCTGTTAAATACAGTGTTTTCCTGATATATGGAATTCTATCTAAACTGTCCTACACTTTTATTTTCAACGAGTTACACCTGAAGTTTTCAAGTAATATAATTTTCTTCAACCTTTCCAAGCACGAATTTCGAATTTCACTTGAACGATTTTTCAGAAAAAAAAGTCTCAGGAATATGTAAAATTGAATTGTGCCACATTAGTCGACTCATTTTCTCCAAAACGTATAGAACCGGTTTTCGATGGAATCATTTTTTCGATGAAATGAAAAAATGCCATTTCTTCCTGAACATTTTTGTGACTACCCGGTGTACGTAATTATTCGGAGAACCCTTTTCGCAGAACTCAAAACGTATAGAACCGGTTTTCGATGGAATCATTTTTTCGATGAAATGAAAAAATGCCATTTCTTCCTGAACATTTTTGTGACTACCCTGTGTACGTAATTATTCGGAGAACCCTTTTCGCAGAACTCGATCTACCTCGATTGAAACCAATTACCAAGACAGGATAGAGGATATTGGGATCAGTGCACACTTCAGCGGAAATCCGGGACGACAATTAATTTTCATCAGCCCCTGCATCAGTTGATTATTTTTTAAATTAAATTTTTTGTATCGAGAAAAAAATGAGGTTATCTTCTATTCTAATTTACCTTTTTATTCCTTTCCACGCCTTAAGCCCTACAAAAGGCACTTATTATAGATGGATGTGATTTATCTTTCGAAAAACGTCATTCGAATGAGTATAAATAAAACTGGAAACTGCCGACTGCTCCAGAGTGTTCCTCAATCAATGTAGTGTATATGATTGAAAGCTTTTTCAGCCCACAAAAAAGGTGCTCAATTTGCACTTAATCGCATCTCATTACTTAAAATAAATGGACCATCCCCAAAGTCCCGCTTGTGCAAAATTGAAAATCTCAGTTTGGAAATTATATTTCGGAGAACAATGCAGCCTTTTAGGAGTCGAATGAATGTGTTTTCAATTGCGTTTCCCTCAATTTTTCTTCAGCAGATTCAAACGACGCGAAAAGCTGCCACTTGAAATCGGTTTGGTCCTGGGAAGAAAACTGCATTCGAGCATAAAGAAAAGCACAACTGTAGCTAGGACACCGTGTACCTGGCCCTTCATCGCGGTCGTCATGTTGCTGATGGTCTTGTCAATTTTGACACAAACCGTGACGAGTTCCAGTATCAAAAATCAGCAGGAGCAGGACCAGAACGTGGAGGCACAAAAGTCTAGAGACGAGTTGCTGCGATCTTTCGTCGAACGAGCCAGAATGTTGAATGCGAAGGAGATAGATCCTGATGAAGGGCCTGATGCTTCAATTCCTGACGCCCAGAAGAAATCCTCGGTTGAAGAAAAGCTTGGTAAATTCTTGAAAATTTCATTTTTCTGCCCTGGAGCACTTGTGAGAAAAAGGCTATGTGCTTGAGGAATCTCACAAATATGAAATAAGAGTGATATGAATTAATTGCTTTGGATCAAATAAATGCTTGGAAAGATGCTTTTGGCTTTGATAAAGACGGTCAAGTAACAAATTAGTGCTTATGGAATCTTACAAGGAGAGATGAAAGAAAACACTTTCAAGCAGCCAGGCTGCAGCTGGGACAATTTTTTCCTAGTTGAAGATGGGTCATTTCAAACATAGTATTTGAGTTCACTGTTCAAGATTTCACACAATACCCAAAAGCTTCTCTGCACAGAGATCTGCTCAGGTTTGCAACTCAAATGCAAGTGTTTCAATCAAGAGAATTTTAGAAATCAAGAAAGGAAGAGTTGAAGGACACAAGAGATAATAGTTTATTCAGAAATGTCCTTGCTAGGCCTGGGAACCAAACTTGGGTTTTGTTCACATGCTCCAGCAGAAGCTACAAAATTTTCAAAGGATTAAAGAAAAAGAATTGTCTGGCGCCAAATTATTGGCTTGCCTAAGTTTTTTCCAACAGCACATTTGTATCATCTTTCTATCCTTTTAATAACGTGTAAAGAATACTGTATCATACTCTACCAAATGAGAAATACAGTCAACCCCGTCTAACGGACTTGATTCATGCAAGGGACAAGTCTGTTAGACGAAAAGTCCTTTACACAAATTCAATTACATAAAAAATTAAAATTTTCAATTTTCAACACTAATTTTAAACCAAAAGAAGTCTGTTTGGCGGATTTTGTCTGTTGGGCAGGAGGAAAAACTGCTTGCAGAGCTGATCTGTTTGGCGAAAATCCCTTACACNAGGAGGAAAAACTGCTTGCAGAGCTGATCTGTTTGGCGAAAATCCCTTACACGGGAGGTCTGTTAGGCGGGGGGCCACTGTATTGTACTGGAAGGAAAAGTATAAAAGCAAAATTATATCTTGCTATAGATCAAGTCACTTATCCCTGATATCTTGCTTTTCTTTGTTTTTATAGATGTCATTGCAAGAATTTTATAAAGTTTCCCAGGGGTTTGGTTCATTTTTGCAGTGTTCAGTACGCATTACGCATTGATGTATTGATCCAAAGTCCACTTGTGCACGAACGTGCTTCAAGTCGTTCTACGTAAACTACTTGAAAATTCTTGAAATACTAAATGGCATTGATCACTTGATTGATTCATTTCCTAAAGTTCATCGCTTTGAATGAAGGAATAAACTCCCACGAAAGCTTGACTTCAATTGAATCTTTTTCAGAATCACATATCGAAGGAAAACAGGGGAACATTTATAAAGTCATAGAAATTTATGAAATATACTCCATTGAATTGTTCGATTGATTGATTTATTTGCTAAAGTGGATAGCTTCGAATTAGGAATAAGGAAACTCGCATGAAAACTCGCCGTCAGTTCTTGAATCGTCTTTGGAGTCAAACCGAAGCAAACCAAGAGAAAATGCATGAAATTTATGCAAATTATTGAAATAATCAATTGAATCGAGTGGTTGTTTGAGTGGTTGATCAATTCGCTAAAGAAGATCTCTCCGAATATGCAGGAAACTCTCATGAAAATTCGACATCATCGTCAGTCGAATCTTCTTCGGAGTCAAACCGAAGCAAACCAAGAGAAAATTCATGAAATTTATGAAATAATCAATTGAAATAATCAAGTGATTGATTGATCAATTTGCTGAAGTAGATCTCTCCGAATATGCAGGAAACTCCCATGAAAATTCGACGTCATCCTCAGTCGAATCTTCTTCGGAGTCCAACCGAAGCAAAACAGGGAAAAAGCTTCGCGACTCGCCCATATTCTACATCAAAATCAAAAGAATTGGGGTTTGAATGTTTGGAGGGAGTTTACTGTAAGAGCTAATTTTAAGGACTGATTATTGGGAGTGGAAGAGTGCTGGGTTTTTATACAATTTAGCACAATGCTTCTGTCAGCTGACCTGACCAAAGCACTGTACTTTTTCCCCCACCTGTGACTGGCATGAAAAAATGGGCATCAAAGAAGTTGCGCATCCAGGGAATGGATGCACAAAGGAAAACAGGACCAGAATCCAGGTTCTGGGACCTGACATCCCTGGGCCCAAGTTCTGTTTCCCCAACGCTATTAAGGAATGAACTGCTGGTGGATTTAATCTAAAAATAAGTCCAGATGAAAATTTACTTCAATGTTGATGTTTTTTCTCAGGCTAAACAAGTAATTTCTAAAAAAAATTCAGAAACAAATATAGAAGTAGAAAAACTTTAAATTTGAAAAACATTATTATGAAATTGTGTACCAAACCAGGAAATGAATCTCATTTTTCCCCTGTTTTTTTCAAGCAAAAAAAAAGATGTTGGTTGTGCAGTGCTGTGCTGTAGAGAGCACAACATGTCACACATCACACTTATCCTGTCAACACGGTGTATTACGTCTGTATAATAAATCCTTAACCTGGAACGTATACAGGGGAGTCGAACTTTAACATTTTTGATTGGCGCACATTCTTTGGGTGTATTTTGACGAAAATTCGCCTCAAAAGGAGCTAAAAAAAAACAAAAACATGTCTCTTTTAATACTGAGGCCAAATCATGGAGAAACTCTGAAAAAAATGACACACAAAATCAGCCTTCTTTGACTATGAATTTTAGTAAATTTTTAATGAAAAGTATTATTATTCTTTGTGGTATATTTATTTCCTTAAATTAGTTCTTTAACACATTACAGCACTTTGTTCTAAAAGGGTCACAAACTATTTATAGCCTTTTACAGGGGTAGAACGCTGTCGCAGTCCTACAACCCGGTAAAAAAAACAAGTTTCCTGTGGCCCTGAATAAGTCAAATTATCGATATGTTGGTGTGTGTATTTTGGAGTCTAACGGTAAATGAAAGCTCAATTTTTTCAGTAGCCCAAAGTCCAAAATGATTCCGATTTTTTGAAGATTAATTCTGTTGTTCTCTATCTAGTTATTTTGCACCTTAAAAAATTATCCTGTCTTTTGGAGCTGCTCGTGATTAATTTTTTGCCCTAAATAAAAAATCTCCTGAAGAAGCTATTTTCTCTTTTTTATTCGTCGAGTATCATGAACTCTTTCAATTCTCCTGCTTAAGAGAAAAATAAATAAATAGAAGAACAATTCATGAAATCGTACATGCCTTTGAAAATTTAACGGTTTCGTTGAACGACGAATAGGTTTTGACTCTAAATTATTGAATCAATATGCTAAAACAAAAAAGAGCTCAATCGGACACAGAATTACAACGCACAAATTCACCCCCTCAGACACAAAAAAGGTCGTCAAGAAAACAAGTGAAATTGACTGTCGGAAGAGTCAGAAGGACTGTTCGCAGTACTTGAAGGTAACTGTAATCCCAGAAGTTTCTACTATAGATTTGCTCCAGATGGTCAACTTCTCTGCTGGAAATCCCTGACAGAAGGTCTGATCTATTTATCTGGCTCAATAAATCTGCGGTCTCTGGAAAAAAACGAATAAAGACCCCTTTTATTGTCTTTGTTTCAAGTAGCTAAGTGCTTTTTTATTAAACACTTCCCTATTTTACTAACCTCAGGGTGTAAAACTATATACTGTATTACATGGGCTATACTCTGTTCAAAAGAATTAGATCCGATAAATAAATGTGAAAATATGTAACTGTCTAAAAACCTTGTCCAATGAAATAGTCATTCAACTAAATTTTCACAAGACTACAGAAAATAATGTGTAGATGATATCAAAAACAGACCGTTTCTTTAAATCATTTTTTTAATGTATTTCCTTCAATATTTGCTTACTCTAATTGCAAAAAATTGCATTGAAAAATCTCACAAATGCATCACTTACTCACGAGTCACGATACATTTCCTTCCATTTTTCTGTATTTTCGTTTCCTTAAAAATAATCGTAATTGATGGATTTTTCGATTGTTTCAGCAATAAAAGTGAAAAGTTCTAAACGAATATTCAGTGCTCATAGTATAGGACTTGAAAGCGCTGCATTTAAATTTTTCGAAATTTCCGTACATCAAACTAAAAATTTCCCAAACATATAATCGACACTTTTCTTCGAAATTCTGTCAAGATTTTTCAATAATCGTCAAATATTTTACTTTTTTATTGATGTACGAACACAGTTGAAACATCAGCCCACCTTATGTTTATACAGGTACTAAGGGTTGCGCTTTGGATGGTAAAATTCATTTTCTTGGTCTCATTCTCGAATTGACTTCTGCATGAAACATTGACAAACGGTTATGTTTGTTTCAGCTGAGCAAATGAAGGTATGAAAAATTTTAAACATCAGTTTAGAAGGTATACTCAGCAGAAATAATGTTGACACTAATATTTTTACAAGTTTCAAATTTGAAATCTTCTGTTGGCGGTTGCATTCAAACAAAATTGAAGCTTTCTGTTGGTTTTTGCATTCAAAATTATGCATAGTAATTCCGCGATATAAGTTTATTCCACCAGAAATTATCAAAATGTTTTTTTTCAATTTCTTTGCAAATAAACTAGAAGAGATTAGAATTAGATCAACTCTTCAGCATTCCATATATTTTTTAAAGACTCCGTTATGCTTTTCTCAAAAATCGTCGACGATTTTACTCTATCTAAACATTGATTTAGGAACACAGTTGACACATTGGCCCACCCTGTATATACAGGTATAAGAGATTATTTTTTAAACGGTAAAATTAATGTCCTTCATTTGATTTCCCGACTGACTCCTGCAAGTCCTGCCTGAACCTTTGAATAGCGGGTATGTTTTTTTTCAGCTGAGCAAAGGTATGAATCGTCATTTTTGAGGGTATTTTCAGCTGACTGTTTCTTTGGAAGTTTCAAAATTTGCAAAACACTATTATAAAATACTTTCAAATCTTTTTCCCAGGCGAGATAGTGAAGAGACCGAAAATCTCGTCGCAAACCAAATTCTACGGCGCGGCTGCGCCTTCATCGTCACCGAAATCCACAACGTCGACGACGACGACGACGACGACAACAACAACAACCACCACGTCGACACCCAAACCTTTGCTGGACAATATTTCGAGTCGAAACAGCCCAGTGCACACCCTAAACACCAAGTATTACTTCAACGGGAAGCCGTCAAGCATTTTCGTGTTCAAGACCCTTCAGCGGTTCCCGTACGTCTACCGAAGTCTCCAAGAACTTCTTTCACCCAACTCGTACCTTTGAAAAATCCAGCGATTTCCTTCATTTGAAAATTTCGAGAAGTATCGTATTTTCTCGAATATATGATGCCGGTGAATTTCAGACGCACTTTTCAAGTTTTCAGACTGTGAAACTGAAGCAAAGTTCGCGGGGATATTGAAGATGCATCGTCACTCAAAATTGCCGAAAATCTCACACCCAGGGTGTGGATTGAAAAAAAATTTAATGTTCCACGAAAATTGTCGTGCGCACATCGAGCATGCTAATTTGAAAATATTGTAAATCCTAAAATCAACTTACTCCAGAGCAGTGAAATTAGCCTCGCACGATAGCTTTAGAAAAATTAACCAAAAAAAAAGCAGCCAAATATTTCCCCAGGTTTTTCTTTCTGGTTGGCCAGTTTTCGGTGATTAGGTCATAATAACACGCCTGCATTTTTTTCAGAGAAATATTTATTTTTTGGACCACCCTCTGAGAAAAGGTTTCGTTTTTTTTGCAAATCCAAGACTTCCAGGCATCCCGATTCGGTTTAAACGAGTAAAGAAATTTGGGGGAAAAGTGCGTCTTATATTCGAGTAAATAAGGTAATTCGCGATTTCCATGTGAATCCAACGAAGAGATACACCAGGAAGTTTGTGATAATAACTCGTCTTCAGCCACTTGCCTAGTTCAAAAACTTACTGGGATCTACTTCCGGATAGAGTCCATACCCTGAAACCATTTTTTTTTCTGAGAGCAAAATCTTCAAAACTCACGGTTTTTCTCTTTTTTTTTTCGTGCGTCTCGACGGAAAAGAAAGTCGCCAAAAAAGGTTTTAACAACCCTGCTTATTTGTATAACCGTCTCGAAAAAAAATCAACGGAATTTTTTGTTCATAGTTGAGACGTACTGCGTGTGTATGTGTGTATGTATGCATGTGTATTTTATTTTTTAGATGTCATGAATTTTTTTTTCCAATTCGTCGGGAGAGTGAGTGCTTGCGGTTGTGTATGTGCTGGATAATAAGTGTGAATTTGAGTGAGGCACTGGATCGACGTTGGAAAAAATGTGAGGAATTTGTGGTTACCGTGGTTTGTAGCTGTGGCGAGTAAAGAAAAAAAGATGCATTGAAGGAGATTTCTGTGGCTTTCCATTTGTGGTTCTGTTGAGTGCATCGATTAACGATTTTGGAAGGTTTCAATTTCTTTTTTTCTCTTCGCTAATGGGTTGAAAAATGTCTGGCCGCGTAACGAGACCCGGAATTTCGAAGCTCGACCTTTAAATAGCGACGGTTTGGAATTTTTGGGGTCATGATGAGGTAATTAATGAGGCAATTAGAGTCTTGCTGCTGAAACGTGTTTTCATCATCCTACTTTTCCAAAGTTGACCGGAAGTTTCCAAACTTCATTCCGGATATACCGTATTTATGTTACGTCATAAGTCGGCAGTCTCTGAACAGACTTGAATAAGGGGAAAAAAGGCTGTGCCAATTTGAAGGAAAAAGTCAAAGGCATTTAGAAAATTGCCAGCGTGAATTGCTAATTCGTGCTTAGAAAAGTTGAGCATGCTTCGCACAGAGAATAACCAGGGCTTTTCACCTTCAAAATTTTTAAGTGGATCAAGAACTTATAACAATCTTTTTTCTAGCGGAGTTTTCCTATGACCTGCAGAACGCAATTTTCAAGTTCGCTAGACCTAAAATTTTGAGTGCTCACGAAACATAAATGAAACGGAACTGAATTACACTCAGATTTGAAACGAGACGAAGCAAAAGCTGGCTACAATTGACTGAAATGCAGAACTCAGAATTCCAGTCAGTAGCAGAAATTTGTCAAAAATTGAATTTTATGTCAGAAATAATTTGGAAAAATACCATTCAAAAACAAAAATGCTCTTGTGTACATTCGATGGTCTAAAAGCAATAATATGTCTTGAAACTGCCACCATTTAAATTATTGCAAGTTCTTCAATTTTTGATTAATTTCAGATCTTCAGTGAAGATGCTTCAAGATCTAATTGGCAACTTGCAATAAAATTTTTTTCCATCTACTGTACATTCAAATTCAGCCGCCTCATTACTGTACAGAACATGCGCGAATAAATGTAAAACATTTTTCACTGACTTCTGTGGGTTTCTGTGAAGTGCATATTTCAAGGACCGCAAATCAAAAGTTGATCACACTAAAAAACAAATTAAATATTGACATTTCTTCTTCTAACAGGGTAAGAGAAATTGGAGGGGTTACCATTTTATTGACGTTTAGGGATAGACTGAAAAGTTCTCTATTCGGAGGATGAAACATTTTTAACATTAAGATGGCAGTGATTACATGAGCAGAAAACTTCTACGGAATCCTAGCTTACTACAAAATTTCTGAATATAACCTTCGCTGTTTTTATTAACTTTTCACGGGCTCGACAAGTTTTTCTTCTTTTTCGGGGGGTTTTCCGCATTCTTTGCTTCTGATCGCAATCGTGATGGCTAAGTTTACTGGACTGGAGCATCAACAACATGACTCGTTCATGGACACATTTCTTAGCATGGACGCCCAATCTCCTTCGGTTCATCATCAGCCACCTGATGGTGTCCTAATGACTGACAACAGGCCGATGATGCATCACGGGATGGACATGAACCCTGATATGTCCAGTACCATGGCAATGGTGATTACTATCGGATTCATCATTAAGATAAATTCGAAATACGTTGCAGGACTGGCTAAGTAATTTTCAGTACCAGCAGATGTTCTGTTGCATCACTCATCTCGAAGCACTGCTGATGACTTGAAGTATTCCACAGCAGCATTGGCTTTGTTTATCTTGTGCAGCTTTCGGATTAAATAAAAAAGGTTCTATTTTAGCATCGTTCTGAATTCTTCCTTAAAAAGTCGTCGTCTTCCCCCTTTTTATGATTTATTACCTTGCCGTGAAGCCTTTAACCCGAACGCTCTTTAGATTCTACTTCTGGTTTTATAGCAGAACACGTTCAGCAACACCAATCAACTGACGTATATCAGGCGAATAATTTAAGCTGATGTGGGTATTTTCCTCAGGATCATCCAATGATTTTGTACAATATTTCTTTGCCTCTGTCAAGAATTTAAGAGAAATAGATATTTTGGAATGAAATTCAAGACTTTGGCCAGGCTACAACCAGGGTAATTTCACCCTATTTTAAAGTTGGTTTAATTCAGTCCTTTTTGGCAGATACACTTTCAAGTTTTCCAACCCTTCTCAAGTTATACGCATGAGAGTTGAAAATGGAATGATGAAAAATGGAAAGGGAGGAATCAGGAAAACCATCCTTCAGGGATCAGTGAACAGTTTTTAGAAGATAACCTTTGATTTTCCTTGATTTTAGTCATGATGCAAACCTTAGAGGTTTGAGAACAAGCATGAGAACCAAAGTTATACCCTGTCTTCAGGAAGATGTGCAAGGACAAGTTTTTGGAGAATATCAATTCTTGTTCTTTACAATTAGGCATGACAAATTAGAGTTTGCCCCTTGGATGGCAGAGGATTCTTTCTCAGTGCATGGTCAAGTCAGGATTTTTCCAGGGGGCTGCGCATTTCAGTTTGACCCAAGGTTACTGATATGCACCCATGTTGAGGAGGACTAAGTCAGGAAAAATCCGGGAGGCAAATTTTCTTTGGTTTCCAAGATTTTTTGATGCAAATCCTATGCCAGGAATGCAGGAAGGAACACGTAACCCATCAGCCAGGGATTCTTTTTAATATTCATTGAAAATTTTCTGCAGGATTAGAAAAAAATTGTGGACTTTTCCCCCAATTTAGCCCTTGGTAAAAAAATTAGGTTTTTTTTATTCCCAGTGCCCACTGCCCAGTGGCACAAAATTTTGTGAAAATATCCCAACTTTGCCGCGCAAGGGCTAATTTGCAACAGCCTCTTCCTTTGTATTCAAATCTTATTTTATGAAGATCAAACAGGGGTGAAGTCACTCTCTCTCTCTCTGTCACACACACACACACAAACACACACTCTCTCTCTATAACAATCTTCCCTACAAGAATTTTTGAATAAATCAATTTTTTTCATAAGGTTCTCTACTTATGGTACAGGTGGACTCTCTCCAGAACTAAATCCAAAGGAGCAGAAAAAAAAAGCAGTTTTATGTGGGTTTCTTACACGCGGTTAGTTTTTACAATTTCAAGCTGAGGGGACATATGCAAGGTCCAATTCCTAAATAATATGTCTGCATTATGTGGCACAACTGTCCTATTCACACGTGTGTGACATGTTGTGCTCTCTACAGCACAGCACTGCACAACCAACATCTTTTTTTTTGCTTGAAAAAACAGGGGAAAAATGAGATTCATGTCCTGGTTTGGTACACAATTTCATAATAATGTTTTTCAAATTCAAAATTTTTCTACTTCTATATTTGTTTCTGAATTTTTTTTAGAAATCACTTGTTTAGCCTGAGAAAAAACATCAACATTGAAGTAAATTTTCATCTGGACTTGTTTTTAGATTAAATCCACCAGCAGTTCATTCCTTAATAGCGTTGGGGAAACAGAACTTGGGCCCATCCGGACGTCAGGTCCCAGAACCTGGATTCTGGTCCTGCTTTCCTTTGTGCATCCATTCCCTGGATGCGCAACTTCTTTGATGACATTTTTTCATGCCAGTCACAGGTGGGGGAAGAAGTACAGTGCTTTGGTCAGGTCAGCTGACAGAAGCATTGTGCTAAATTGTATAAAAACCCAGCACTCTTCCACTCCCAATAATCAGTCCTTAAAATTAGCTCTTACAGTAAACTTCCACCAAATAACATTCCAACCCCAATTCTTTTGATTGAATTGTTGCATTATATTATTGCACTCTAAATTTGTGAGCAGAAATTTATCGTTTTCATTGGATGTGTGTTGCATTATTGAATTTATTGTGATGTATCATTTTTGTTTTGTGTTTGATTGTGATTTATTGTGGACTGTGATTAAACCAGACAAAACTAGGGATATGTAATTGAAGTACCCCCTTAATTACATATTCCTGGCTGCAAACTGGCAGATTGCCCTGCCTTATTATTTTCCACCTTTTCTTCCACTGCACTATGGTTCAATTCTTCATTTTGGGTTGATTAATTCCTACACAAATGGAAAACCAACTGAACATTATACTGTATTATGTGACACTCACTGACTGACGTTGCCCTGGAAAGTGGGGAGTGGTAGTGGAATACGGAATGGGGTTTCCCGTTGATGCGCATTTCCAGAGGCACGCGCACCACATTCGACTCCCTGTTGAACCCCCAGGACGTGGTCTGGTAATACGGGTTCCGATGTGGGCTGCTGTAACCCCAAGTCGTTTGCTGCAGCGTGGGTTTCCCGTTGGCGCGGAAATCCAGTGGCAAGTAACTGGGCATCCCTGGGTGAGGGTGAAGTTGGTGTGCAGGGTGATGGTGGTGGTGAGGGTGCAGTGGCGTCCTGGCGTCCACTTGCGTCACGTCCGGCATGAAGAACATGGGCGGTGGTGGCGGCGGCGCCGGGAGAATGGGATTCATTTTGATGTAGAATATGGGCGAGTCGCGAAGCTTTTTCCCTGTTTTGCTTCGGTTGGACTCCGAAGAAGATTCGACTGAGGATGACGTCGAATTTTCATGGGAGTTTCCTGCATATTCGGAGAGATCTTCTTTAGCGAATTGATCAGCCACTCAATCAATCACTCGATTAAATTGATTATTTCAATAATTTGCATAAATTTCATGAATTTTCTCTTGGTTTGCTTCGGTTTGACTCCAAAGACGATTCAAGAACTAACGGCGAGTTTTCATGCGAGTTTCCTTCATTATTCGAAGCGATCCACTTTAGCAAATAAATCAATCAATCGATCAATTCAATTGAATATATTTCATTAATTTCTACGACTTTTATCAATTTCCCCCTGCTTTCCTTCGATGTGATTCTGAAAAAGATTCAATTGAAGTCAAGTGTTCGTTGGAGTTGATTCCTTCATTCGAAGCGATGAACTTTAGGAAATGAATCAATCAAGCGATCAATGCCATTTAGTATTTCAAGAAATTTCAAGTAGTTTACGTAGAACGACTTGAAGCACGTACGTGCACAAGTGGACTATGTATCAATACATCAATGCGTAATGCGTACTGAACACTGCAAAAATGAACCAAAACCCTGGGAAATTTTATAAAATTCTCGCAGTGACACCTATAAAAGCAAAGAAAAGCACGATATCAAGGATAAGTGATGATTCAAACCAAGATATAATTTTGCTTTTTTACTTTTCCTTCTGGTACAATATTTCTCATTTGGTACAGTATGGTATTCTTTACACGTGATTAAAAGGATAGAAAGATAATACAAATGTGCTGTTGGAAAAAACTTTGGCAAGCCAATAAATTGGCACCAGCAGACAAGTAATTCTTCTTCTTTAATCCTTTGAAAATTTTGTAGCTTCTGCTGGAGCCTGTGAACCAAAACCCAAGTTTGGTTCCCAGGCCCAGCAAGGACATTTCTGAATAAACTATTATCTCTCTTGTCCATCAACTCTTCCTTTCTTGATTCCTAAAATTCTCTCGATTAAAACACTTGCATTTGAGTTGCAAACCCAAGTGGATCTCTGTGCAGAGTAGGTTTTGCATATTGTGTGGAATCTTGAGCAAGCAGTGAACTCAAATTCCTATCTTTGAAATAAACCATCTTAACCTAGTACAAAATTGTCCCAGCTGCAGTCCAGCTGCTTGAAAGTCTGTTCTTTCCATCTCTCTTTGTAAGATTCCATAAGCAGCACTAATTTGTTACTTGACCGTCTTTGTCAAAGCCAAAAGCATCTTTCCAAGCATTTGTTTGATTCAAAGCAATTAATTCATATCACTCTCTTTTCATCTTTGTGAGATTCCTCAAGCACATAGCCTTTTTCTCACAAGTGCTCCAGGGCAGAAAAATGAAATTTTCAAGAATTTACCAAGCTTTTCTTCAACCGAGGATTTCTTCTGGGCGTCAGGAATTGAAGC
>CAJPEX010001618.1:6262-45267 GCA_905338405.1 Notodromas monacha
GGGGGGGGGGGGGGGGTGGGGGGGGGGGGGGGGGGGGGTTGCATGAAATTATCCGGTGACACACTCGCCGAGGTAATTTGATTTCCTCGCATCGACACGAGAGCGAGTTGCACCCCGCTCCGGTCGCAATTTCCGCGGCTCGCTTCCGGGCATGCTGCAAACACTTCCGTTTTTTATTTTTATCTTTCATCTCCTTTCCTCTTTCCACAACGAGGAGCAGGACTCAATATTGAGCAGATAACGCGACAGGAATGAGCTCGTTCGTCCCCCACTTTTTTGCCTCTCAGAAAGCCAGGAAATTGCCTCTTTTTCTCCTCCCAATTTCGGCTTTTTCTGCGCGCATCCGATTCATCCGGGCGAACCGGGTCACGTTTTCGCAGACTCCGGAGAGGTCATGAAGAGACTCTTCTGACCTTCCGCCCAGGGATAGGTCAGGCGTTTATCAGGTTTCAAAGTGTCGCGTCCCAAAGAAGCGCGTCAAATAGCATCACTCGTGTCAGTGTAGTCGAGAGAGAAAACAAAGCGCGGTACTGGAGATACGGGACATCATGGCATATTCAAAAACCTGGAGATTTCATTTGACATCATTCGAGCTTTTCCCGACGAAGGAAAACATTCGATGACCTATGAAATGCAACCGGCTTTGAACTTTTTCTTTTTGCAAATTCAACATGAAAATAGCATTGTCTTGCATCATGTTACGAACTCAATATTTGTTCAAAAAGGGGTTTCTTGTTTGAGGAATTTTACTAAACATTCATTTCATTCAAATTTTTTGAGGAAACAATGGCTTCTGATGGAAAAATTGCCAATGGTCAGAATGGAAAAAAGAAACTATGAATTGTCGCGCTGTATCATAAGGGTCGGGAGTCTGATTCCCGAAGTAAAATACATTTATTGTCAATGTCTGTTGAATTTTATTTGTACGACTGAGTTTTTTTGTTGTAAAAGAACCATTTACTCTTCAATATTTTATTGATATACAAGCTTTATATACCATTTGTCATCATTCTCAAGGTTCATAACAATTTCCAGTCCATCGGAAATAGTTTTCCTATATGCTGGAGGTACTTCACTATAAGAAAATGCATCACGGTGCATAAAAATGCATGAATTATGAATCATAATCTTTTTTTGAAAATATAAAAATTCATAGCACAATAAAAGGAAATTACTGATCACAGATTATTGAAGCACAGCAAGATGTGAAATCAGTTACCATGTGATTTTTAATTGATTAAACCGTTCAGAAAGAATCTTTCTTATGAAGATAATACTTTTTCTTGCAAGACAATTCCAAAAATATTTGCCATTTCCAATTGCTGCTCCTTTGTATAATTTAAAAAACTGGCGCCATCACTGAAAACTTGGATTGTTGGTAATTTAAAATACAATTTGTTGAACACGCATTCATTACTTTAGTTTATAAATATGAAGGATAATAGTTGATGAGGGGGTCAATTAAAAAATCTATCTTTCCAGTAATTGTTGCTGCTGAATTCTCACATACAAACAAAGATCTCCGAGGCCTGTGGCAGACTTGATTGCGGATAATCCTGGCGAAAAATAATCATTGAAATCATCTATGAAAACACCGGGGGATTAATGGCTTTCGCAAATCCCCTGTCAGAATAACAGTAAGAATAGATTCCCAACGAAACAAACCCGTTTTTGGATGAAACACTCATCAAACAACACACACCGCACTTTTTCCTCTATCGTCGACAATGGCTGTGATGATCTTCTCTTTCGAGCTCGAATTTCCCACGGTTTCTTTCTCATTTTATAACGTCATGCGGGGTTCTGTCCGATCCACAGACATCGACATCACGATTTCCTTTCTTCAGCTCAATAACCTCATTCAGGGTTTCACATCGCATGAGCGACGTCTGCTGAATTTGCAAGCAGATCATATTGCATTTCCTGCCCCCGCGGGGTTCGCAATTTTCGCATTAGAAAGCAACGTGGTGCCGATCGAAAGCCAGTTTTTTTTTTTTTTCGGGGTGAAAACCTAGTCTTTGTTCGATCATTGCCGCCAGCAGTCGACCCCCTGCTGTCGATTTGCAATGCCAATGTCCCGGAATCCGATTTTAGCGAATCGAATCTTTCTGCATATAGTGATCCGTTTTCCACATGGTTCCGTTTTTTTTATTGCTATGGCCTTTTCGAGAGACCTACAAGTGGGCGACTAGAAAATTGGTTCTATGGTTTTGGCGTGAACCTATTTCAGTTGATTTAGTTTTGCAGTACTCTAAATTATTGAAAACTCGTAAAACATGTTTGAAATCCCATACGCTTTCGGGCTTAAATTCACTAGAAAAGGTTGAATTTGCGAGCATGGAAACTCATACTTCGTGAAAATGCATGCTAATATTCCATAAAAATTCATTGATGGCGCAGAAAAGGGGAATTAGTGCGAAGTATAGAGGAAGTAATAATTAATATTTTTCATGCTGATAAAAAAAAGGCACCGAATTTTTTAAAAGTGAAAAACTGAGCCGAGATGAACTTTCTGCTCAATTTATAATTATTTAACGGCCATAATAAGTGAATTGATGAATACTGTACAGTACTTACTTTCCTGAAGTGTCATCTGCATATGTTAGTGGAACTATGAAAATTCCTTCCCTTAAAAGAATAAGTTACACTTTCTGCATATACGAAACACTTCAGTTAAATTTCCATGTAGTAATTAAACGTCGAACATTTAACCTGATTATTTCTCAATGGGTCACTAGAGATGGATTCTGTCATTCAATATAATGACTGAACAATGCACTGCATAATTAGAGCATTTCCATAAGTACCCGGATGAATTCCATTGTGACAATGGTCCCACTTTGGGTTCGGTCTGGTTCTGATCTGAGGGTCTTCCAGTAGCTTGACTGAAAGGGATTCGAAATTTTGAAGCAAGGCTCTATATAGGCTGAGATTACCATTTTCTATGGATAATGGAGTAAACTGTAAAATTTTCCTATGGAACCCGAGGTTATTTTTTCGCAGTTAAATTGTTAATTTCTCAATTTAAAAAAATGTGGCGCATTTCCCCCTAAAAGAACTGTACTTTCGTGGAGATCCCTCCAAAATTGTCCGGTGAAAATAGCTAAAAATTCTGGAAGACGTTTTCTTGAGGCCACTAAATCTATTCATGCCATAAAATATAATTAAAAGAGAAATTTTTCAAGAAAATTTGAGTTTATGCAGGATTGATGGTGCTATTTATTGGGAAATTCATTTCTTTTAATTCACGCGAGCTTGTGAATGTCATGTTCAGCATTGAATAACCTCCCAGCATTTTAAATTCATGAAATTGCCAAGGGACATTTCCGGAAGATACTCGACATATCTAAGGTACATTTGGGAACGGTTTGAAATAATTTGAAACGCATCAAGATGAGTGGCCATCACGCGATTCCTTTTATTTTTTCTTAAATTATAACGGCAGTATCAACAATATATACGAGCTTATAAATGCAAGAGCCAGGTTCTTCGTGTCCCGAATAATTTCCTGCTATTACGGAAAAGCACTTTGCGAGGCTCAGGTTCATTCATGAAAGATGATGCTTGACTCTTTCGCAGCTTGGCATCTCTTTTTTAATCAAGTTTGCTCAGACGCATTAGGTCACGTAAATGACTCCACGTGACCTCGGTTGAATACCTGTGACTTCAACACGTGAGACGTAAATCATGCCCACAAATGGATTTCAATTAAGACCTGGTGGGAGTCATTTAGGAGTAAAGTTTCTCGCCCACGTTTTCCGACGTAGGTTTATGATGGTTCCCGCACAATACGAACTTAATCCGCTCTTTGATGCGATCTGTTATGTAAAATTTTCATTATGTGGAGCATATGATTTTTCTGAAATTGCAAATAAAAACATAGAAACAGCTTTAAGCACTCACAAAGCACCAATGCAAATCTTGAAAGCAGTGAATTGTTGTAACCTTTCAACAAGATATATAAATTATTGAATTAACCACGATATTGAAGTAATCACGGCACGCCTTTTGTCTTCATTTTATGGATTTCTCAAGTTTCAAAAACAAGACCTTTCTGCATTTTTCTTCATTATTTTCGATTCAGAAAAAATCTAAGTTGTAGTTTGAAACTAGCTGAGATTTTAGCATGTTTTATTCGCCGTTTTTAATGTGGAGGAATTTCTCTTTGTGAGTTGCTTTCTTTGGCCTAAAAATTTCAAATTGCGGAATTTTTTTCGTACCTGTATTTCTTGAAACGTCAACCAAATACTTATCTTGTGAGATATTTTTGGTCGAGTGTTTCGGAGGTGAAGATCATTCGAATGTATTTCTTCAAAGATAAAAAGAATCTCTGTTTTTAGAGCCTCGAATATGAAAATCAAAGGCATTTGAATCGTGACTGTTTTTTTCAGAATTTGAAAGGTCTTCTGATTCGAATTCGATCACCCTCCACTTATCTCCTAGATTCAAGAGTAATTTGCCTTTTAACGAAAAAATCCAATAAGGGAATAACTTGATTTTCAGTTTTGCATTTAAATTTTGCGATCGTCAGATTATGCGAGAACCTTCCAAACCTTTCAAATAAAATATGATTTTTTTTGCTCATTTTCGTGGCGTGGAATTCTGTGTTCTATGATGAACACTGTCGTGCTAAAATTGCATGTTCTTTTCTCCTTCAACGAGTTACTATTAGGCAATTTTATTCTCAATTTCGCGGAATTCTCTATAAATATTTCATTCATTATGAAAACAGTGAAGCTAGCGAATAATCCTCTTGCTGCTGGCAGAATAATGAATTATTGCATCTCAGGCAAAAAGAGATCATTTAAACATGATCATTAGCTGAGATAATGACTCAGAGTCATGAGGCAGAAGTCCATGGTGGCTCATGGCTCATTACGAATGGTCCAGGAAGCTGATTAATCCGTCTGGTATCGTCCTAAATACCCCTGGGTTGTTATTGTGACCCATCCGAGACGATCATTGCAAAGTATGGAAAGATACATATTGTACATCCATTTCTCACAGCCATGGGTAATAGAAAGGTGAGACTTGAGATGAAACAAATTACGTACTTATATACTGATCTGGGCAATAATGCGGGTTTTCCTTGTTCTTTATAACGAATATTTGTGTGAATAAACTATGACATGGAGTCTTCTTTTGGTTATATGGGTGGTTCACCAGGCGGATTGTTTTATATTTTCATCAGCCTTTATGTGTGTGTGTCTTTTTCTCTTCTTGGACTTATACATGGAAATGGATGCGATATTTACAATTTTCCGTTCGATCATTTTGATCCAAAATCGAATTTTTCCCTTGCACAGCTTGATTTCGATTAAATAAAGTACGGATATTTCAAATCGCATCCTATAGCGATGAAGATTACGTACCAAACTTGAATGTTTTCTTAAACTCACAGAACAACCCACGCACTTTTAAAGAATTCCTCAGGGAATAGTCTCCCGTTTCAGACACTTCTTTTCAATTTAGATAGTGCCCCTACAGCAATTTTTGTTCTAAATTCTGAAGGTAACGTAAGCAACACATGCAATTGAAAAAAGGAGCTGCTAAACAAGGTTGCCCTGAAAGCCGAAGCACTGATTCCGAAGTAAGGTCATTTGGAAAAGTAAGCACCCATTAGTAAACTAAGTTTTGTAATTACTTTGAACTTTTTTTTTGTAAGAAATCCAATTTTTCAGCTTCTTGAACCAAGTTTACTGTAGTCACCTCACGTAAGACTGATTATCGCCATATTTAGGGCTAATGTATCCCACACGAGTATCTTACAAAAAAAAAAAGAGTTGCACCCAAATCCCATTTCCTGATAAGCTGGTAACTGCTTTTGCCTGTTGAGCCGTAATGGAAAAAAATATCAGGTTTCCGCACGCAATGCAGGTGAAAAGTTCAACTCAGAAGTGATGATAAATAGAAAATGAAACACCTTCCGAGAAAAGTAATTTGATGGAGTCGAAATGAAGCCTTTTCATGGACAATTTATCTTAAGATGTACTGTATCTTCAAGTACTGCGATCTCCTATTTCATGAAAGGAAGTTGGTTCAAAACTTTTCAAACGTACCGGAAATTTATCGGATAATTTCTGCGAAAAAGTTTTTGCAATACTTACCACTTATATTCGTTATCGATGAAACTGATTCGTTCACTGATGGTGACTGATATTCAATTAATTTTCGATTGTATTCATTGGAATCTCATTACAAAATTTCATTTTTACCTGCAAAATGATCTTCCACACGAAGATTTTAAAAAGTTCGGCTTTGAATTAAGTGCAGATAGAATACTGTACTTTCAAAAAGTAATGTTGTAAGGCAGAATTTGAAAATTTGTTGCATTCCACTCAAATTTAGTTCAAATTTGTTTTGGAATTTGTCTCGATGCATGAATGACTTATTCCATCATCAAAGCATCAAAACTACTGTAGATTATTTGAAAAATAGAAAAACTTGTTCTTAAAAATTACCCAATTCATTTCAAACGACATTATCAACTGAACTGGCTCATTTTAAAGAAAATGAGAGCTAACATTTTCAAATCTGGGGTAAGTCGCTCCTTAACAGGGCTTTCAATGGCCCCACTCACACCCCTTAATACTTTTATGACATGCTGACGAGGGATAATAATTAATTCTTAATAAATAATCAAAAGACCCCTCTAATTGGAATTTAATTCCAACGAAATTATAAAATAAACTAGGTTATATAAAAAATAATGTCAGTGCTGAAATTAAAAAAATCCCATTTAAGCAGGATTCTCCCACCAGAATTTGATTTTGGGGGAGGGTATCCAGTCAATCAGGAGAAAGCTGAAAATTTTCTGCAATGTTCCACAACGAAAAAATACGTCGGCCATCGTGAATAATTTGCAAACCTCTAGTTGGTTCTTGGTAGGCATTTTTCTCGACATCCCGCTCTTCTCTCAATTGCGGTGATACTTGTCCAAGTATATAACCCAGGAATGCTATTCCAAACGTTGATATTTGAAATAAACATTGAACCAATTGTTCAATCGAAATAAGTTACGTGTATCTGGGAAACCAGGAGAATCAGCACAGGTTGTGCCAAGAATAAGCGCAGGTCAGTCTGGGGGTCATGATGCACTGGCTTATTGGCATTGGTATCCGGGGTTGATTCCAGCAAGAAAAGAGGGGTTCTCTTCTCCCCTTTTTTTCTTTTTCTTCTTTCACCCCAGAGGTGGGTCAGCAAGTGGTCGTGCTCGGCATATTTCCGAACCTCCCCAGGAACTCCCATCAATGCACAAGCCAGCATCAGCAACCCGAGCCAGAGTGGGACCACGGGTTCCAACCGCGCGCAACCCGGTAATGCTGAGCACGTGACCCTGGCCTGTGTGCTGCCAAATCAATGCCCCCGCGTGTCGCCACGGAGTCAATAATGCGAAAAGATTCCCTGTTGCAAAAAAACAAAATAAATAAAGCCACCACAGCAAATCAAAACCCCCACAGAGGAGGGGTTCGTTCTGTGCTCTGGCATCCTGATGATTCCGGTTGACCGAGTCAGGTCGTCGCAACTGCTGCTCCTGCTGCTGCTCGCTGACCTGTGTTCGTGTCATGATCACGCACGACGGGGCGAAACAATCGGTCATATTTTGCTGCTGCTGCTGCTTTCTTCTCATCTTCCGGTTTCCCTCTTCTCTCTCTCTCTCTTTCTCTACTTCCTGGTTCCGGTTCGTGTCCTTTCCGATAGCCGTTTCTTCCCCCCGGATATGTCGTGTCCCGATGTTATTGGGATGAAATCACTTCGTCTTGCTCTTTCATAATATTCTAGTTGCACCCAGCAAGGTCTCATGATCCTATGGGTCACATCTCGTATTTTCTCACGCCACACGTTTGTTCTTTTTCTTCTGCACATGGATTATCGACTGCGACGCAGATTTTTAGATGTGCAGAGGAAATGACGTCAAGCCCAGGGATTAAAAAAAAATTCTATATTCTTGTGACAGAATTGGCGGAAGTTTTGAGGCCAAAGTCAATCTGACGTAGAAGATCATTCCTGTAGTGTACCTCAAGCTGTGTTAGAGAATAGAGACCATGGAATCAATTTCGTTTTCATAAACATGGTATGCAAATTTATAACTAGTATATGCTGGAATGTCTTGATTGGATGTGGGGAATTGTTTGAACCTTGCGAACGCTGAAAAGCAGTTAATAAAGCTTGAGTATCAATCAATAACTTATTGTTATAAATAATAAATTCACACTGATTTTTCTGACCCAGCAAGCGAAAGAAATTTGAATTATCCTAAATAATCAGGGAACTGAAAAGAAAAACGTTTAACGCTTTTCCTACTTCGAATTACCCTTTTTAATTTTGAAAATTCCCTAAATCGTCAGTACAGAAAAAGTTACAGTCAGAAATAAACTAAATATATTTTAAATGGTTGACCGTTTGCACAAAACTTTGAAGTAAGTACATCAAAGATGAAGGCAATGAGTTGCTTCGGAACAGGAGCAATTGAAGCCATTCACGATTTTATACAAACATTCCAAATTCGAAGCTCGTAAAAATGGTAAATCCCCAAATTCGAACTGAAGCTGTTGAAAATGTCCTGGACGAAGGTTTCCAGTTTTATTTTATTCATTATTGTTCTGATTTTAGTAAATTAAAATTTCTTTTGCTGGATGCAGTCTCTTGTTTTTTTTCATTTGTGGTATTTTCCTTCTTTGCACGTGCATTCGGCTTTTCTCACGTAATTATTGTGTCTAATAACTTGAGCTCAAAATCCTTTCCTTTCATACGCAAGCTTCGATCAATGCTTCTCTTATCTTTTGTTCCTTTATTTGATTCTACTTTGTGGTTGTTTTCTTTTCTTTCCTGGAGTAGGTGCTGAAGTGCGGTGAAGCACAAGAGATCTAGAAGCAAACTCCTTGGAGCACAGAAGAGTAACAGTTAGGAACCAATGCCCTACAAATACTGTAGAACCCATCAGTACCTTTTCTCTTCTTTTTCAAGAAAGCAAGTAACCTTGCTCTATTACCTGAAGATACGATAGTGTTGAAGGAGTACTTGTGCACATTTGAACCAGATCAACACGGCGTCGGAAAAACAAATCTGAAAGACGTTCGAGCTATTTTCCACAGTGCTATGTCAATACTTTATACTTTTTCGCGCAAATTCCCCTGAAGCGTGTACTTATAAAGCAATTGTTGATGTAATGGTTTTCGAAAATCTCAAAAAACGGAAATAAATGGCTCGCAACAAAGAAACAAACTCTGCAAAACTCCCAGTGTGGCCCCCACGATGTGGACATATTTGGCGCTTGGACCCAGTCTCTATATCAGAGCATCCATGTGTACAACTACAATAACATATGCCCCATGGACTTCAATGGAATCGTATTTAATTGATTCTCAACTTTATCAAAAATTAGGATTAAATCTCCCAAACATTTAACACGATTTTTTCATCCATTTAAGACACAGAAAATAATTTTGCAGCTGAAGAAAAACACACAGAATCTGACATTTTGGCATGAAAAGGATCTCAAAGCAAAAAAAAGTACTGGTCTTGCTATATACTGTGCATGGATTGAAGGCAAATAAAGACAGACAATTTGAGACAGGGACAATTTGAGGCATACATATCAAGACAGATGATAGAGTTTGAGACATCTTGAGACAGACTATTTGAGACAGATGAATTTTCAAAATGACTTTCCTGTGTTTCTTCCTAATATCAAATGTTGAAGGTGTGAAAAAGAACCAAAATTGTACCATTTGGTCAAATTGTATGTTCATTTTATTTCCCATAAGACAAATAATCAAGACAATGATTGGAAATATAATGGAAGCAATAGAGTAACTTGGATTCTTCTTCAGTTTTGCTCTTGACTGATAACAGAGAATTAAAATGCCATATTTTATAAAAGCCCTTTTTATGCCAAGAAAATCAAGCATAAAATAATAAAAAAAATCGTTGTGCGCAAAGTGGGGGGGGGGGGGGGGATCTTGGGAAAACCAGGAAACTAAGAGTAAAATGGAAAAAATATGTGTTCATCAGAGCTAGTTTCTTTGGAACTGTCTCAAATTGTCCTTGTCTCCAATTGTCCCAGTAAATAAATGACCTTGTCTCAAATTGTTTCTGCCTAAAATTGGCCCTGTCTCAATTTTTTGTCTTGATTTGTCCAGTTCTGCATTGCCTGTCTAGATTTAACCATATCCCACTGTGCAGAGATGATGGAAAAAATTAGCTTGTTTTATATTATGAATTTGAGGCAATTTTCAATTAAATTTTTCTTTACTTTTTTTGAATGTGAATTGCTCAATTTGTTCAACCCATCTCAAAATTTAGAAGATTGAACTTATATATTTTTCAAGACCCCATTTAGCGAGGAATTGTCCCGAAAGTTACCGGGGTGAGTGTGGGGAATTATGAAAATACTGTACGACTGCTCCCTATTATTAATTAAGAATTATTTATTAGTTTTCTGGGGAGATTAACCTATTTAACTCCAACGAAATTATAAAATAAACTGGGTTATTTAAAAAATGACAGTGCTGAAATAAATAAAAATCCCATTTAAACAAGATTCTCCCACCAGAATTTTTTTTGGGAGGGTATCCAGTTAATTAGAAGAACGCTAAAAATGTTCTAGAAAGTTCCAAAACGAATATATACGTCGGCCATCGTGAATACTTTGCAAACCTCTAGTTGGTTCTTGGGAGGCCATTCTCTCCACATCCCGCTCTTCTCGTAATTATTGCGGTGATAATAATCCAGGTATAGAACCCAGGAGTGCTATCCCAAACGTTGATATTTGAAATAAACATTGAACCAATTGTTCACTCGAAAGAAGTTACGTGTATCTGGGAAACCAGGAGAATCAGCACAGGTTGTGCCAAGAATAAGCGCAAGTCAGTCTGGGGGTCATGATGCACTGGCTTATTGGCATTGGTATCCGGGGTTGATTCCAGCAAGAAAAGAGGGGTTCTCTTCTCCCCTTTTTTTCTTTTTCTTCTTCCACCCCAGAGGTGGGTCAGCAAGTGGTCGTGCTCGGCATATTTCGGAACCTCCCCTAGAACTCCCATCAATGCACAAGCCAGCATCAGCAACCCGAGCCAGAGTGGGACCACGGGTTCCAACCGCGCGCAACCCGGTAATGCTGAGCACGTGACCCTGGCCAGTGTGCTGCCAAATCAATGCCCCCGCGTGTCGCCACGGAGTCAATAATGCGAAAAGATTCCCTGTTGCAAAAAAAAAATAAAATAAATAAAGCCACCACAGCAAATCAAAACCCCCACAGAGGAGGGGTTCGTTCTGTGCTCTGGCATCCTGATGATTCCGGTTGACCGAGTCAGGTCGTCGCAACTGCTGCTCCTGCTGCTGCTCGCTGACCTGTGTTCGTGTCATGATCACGCACGACGGGGCGAAACAATCGGTCATATTTTGCTGCTGCTGCTTTCTTCTCATCTTCCGGCTCCCCCCTCTTCTCTCTCTCTTTCTCTACTTCCTGGTTCCGGTTCGTGTCCTTTCCGATAGCCGTTTCTTCCCCCCGATATGCCGTGTCCCGATGTTATTGGGATGAAATCACTTCTTCTCGCTTTTTCATAATATTCTTGTTGCACCCAGCAACGTCTCATGATCCTATGGGTCACATCTCGTATTTTCTCACGCCACACGTTTGTTCTTTTTCTTCTGCACATGGATTATCGACTGCGACGCAGATTTTTAGATGTGCAGAGGAAATGACGTCAACCTCAGGGATTTTAGAATATTCTGTATTCTTGTGACAGAATTGACGGAAGTTTTGAGGCCAAAGTCGACCTGACGTAAAAGATCATTCCTGTAGTGTATATAAAGCTGTTAAAAAAGATCATGAAATCAATTTCGTTTTTATAAACATGGTATGCAAATTTAGAACCAGCATATGCTTGAATGTGTTGATTGGATGTGGGGAATTGCTTGAACACCTTGTGAACGCTGAAAAGCAGTTAATAAAGCTTGAGTATGAATCAATAACTTATTGTTATAAATAATAAATTCACACTGACGTTTCTGACTCGCTCAGCCAGCGGAAAGAAATTTGAATTATCCTAAATAATCAGGGAAATGAAAAGAAAAACGTTTAACGCGAGGTACTTCGAATCACCCTATTTAATTTTGAAATCGTCAGTACAGAAAAAGTTACTGTCTCAGCAAGAAACTAAACATCTTTTGAATGGTTGACCGTTTCCACAAAACTTTGGAGTAAGTACATCAAAGATGAAGGCAATATAAGTTGCTTCGGAACAGGAGCAATTGAAGCCATTCACGATTTTATCCAAACTTTATAAATTCGAAGCTCGTAAAAATTGTAAATCCCAAAATTCGAAACTGAAGCTGTTGAAAATATCCTGGAAGAAGGTTTCCAGTTTTATTTTATTCACTATTGTTCCGATTTTAGTAAATTAAAATGTCTTTTGCTGGATGCCGTCTCTTGTTTTTTTTTTTCATTTGTGGTATTTTCCTATTCTTTGCACGTGCATTCGGCTTTTCTTACGTATAATTCTTGTGTCTAATAACTTGAGCTCAAAATCCTTTCCTTTCATACGCAAGCTTCGATCAATGCTTCTCTTATCTTTTGTTCCTTTATTTGATTCTACTTTGTAATTGTTTTCTTTTCTTTCCTGGAGTAGGTGCTGAAGTGCGGTGAAGCACAAGAGATCTAGAAGCAAACTCCTTGGAGCACAGAAGAGTAACAGTTTGGAACCAATGCCCTACAAATACTGTAGAACCCATCAGTACCTTTTCTTTTCCTTTTCAAGAAAGCAAGTAACCTTGTTCTATTACCTGAAGATACGATAGTGTTGAAGGAGTACTTGTGCACATTTGAACCAGATCAACACGGCGTCGGAAAAACAAATCTGAAAGACGTTTGAGCTATTTTCCACAGTGCTCTGTCAATACTTTATACTTTTTCGCGCAAATTGCCCTGAAGCGTATGCTTATAAAGCAATTTTTGATGTAATGGTTTTTGAAAATCTCAAAAAACGGAAATAAATGGCTCTCAACAAAGAAACAAACTCTGCAAAACTCCCAGTGTGGCCCCCAAGATGTGGACATATTTGGCGCTTGGACCCAGTCCCCCTATGTCACAGCATCCATGTGTTCAATCACATATTCCCCACAGACTTCAATGGAATCGTATTTAATTGGTTCTCAACTTTATCAAAAATTAGGAATAAATCTCCCAAACATTTAACACGATTTTTTTATCCATTTTAAGACACAGAAAATAATTTTGCAGCTGAAGAAAAACACACAGAATCTGACATTTTGGCATGAAAAGGATCTCAAAGCGAAAAAAAAGTACTGGTCTTGCTATATACTGTGCATGGATTGAAGGCAAATAAAGACAGACAATTTGAGACAGGAACAATTTGAGGCATACATATCAAGACAGATGAGAGAGTTTGAGACATCTTGAGACAGACTATTCGAGACAGATGAATTTTCAAAATAACTTTCCTGAGTTTCTTCCTAATATCAAATGTTGAAGGTGTGAAAAAGAACCAAAATTGTACCATTTGGTCAAATTGTATGTTCATTTTATTTCCCATAAGACAAATAATCAAAACAATGATTGGAAATATAATGGAAGCAATAGAGTAACTTGGATTCTTCTTCAATTTTGCTCTTGACTGATAACAGAGAATTAAAATGCCATATTTTATAAAAGCCCTTTTTATGCCAAGAAAATCAAGCATAAAATAATAAAAAAATGGTTGTGCGCAAAGTGGGGGGGGGGGGAATCTTGGGAAAACCCGGAAACTAAGAGTAAGATGGAAAAAATATGTGTTCATCAGAGCTAGTTTCTCTGGAACTGTCTCAAATTGTCCATGTCTCACAATTGTCCCACTAAATAAATGACCTTGTCTCAAATTGTCTCTGCCTAAAATTGGCCCTGTCTCAATTTTGTGTCTTGATTTGTCCAGTCCTGCATTGCCTGTCTAGATTTAACCATATCCCACTGTGCAGAGATGATGTAAAAAATAGCTTGTTTTATATTATGAATTTGAGGCAATTTTCAATTAAATTTTTCTTTACTTTTTTTGAATGTGAATTGCTCAATTTGTTCAACCCATCTCAAAATTTAGAAGATTGAACTTATATATTTTTCTAGAAGTGTGGGAAAAATGTCCATAACTCGGGACACTGTTCAGATGTCAGGGCAGATTTTGCAAGTTTCCAGTGTCTGTAAGTCGACTCATCCATATGTCCTGGATGCCCATTCGTGTCGGAATTCCACTGTATATCCGCGTTTCCGAGAAAAAACAACAATCTTCGTGCAAGCACAAGACCGACTCCGGATTATGAATGAGAACATCACGGCTTCCTATTTTCTTCCCAATTACTGGAACCGATGAATGTCAACCTGCCAGAGGCAGGAATCCACTCAGTTGTATGGGGAATAAAGCATTGCTTGCCTTGTCTTTCCTTGCTTATATCGTACCCGTCCTGTGCCCGGGGCTAATACGACTCCGAACTTAATCGGACAAACAGGATGCACAAACCTGCTGCCTGTCTTTATTCATAACAACCTCCTCTGGCATTGGTACGTGATCGTGGGGTTGCTGTGGTGGAAACCCCCGCTTTTTTTTTCCTATCCACCTTTGGGAGGTAAGGCATTTTTCTTGGGTCTTTTTTCTGGTGTGTGGAAAGGAATGAAGTCGGTAATTAAACCCAGGGATGCATACTGCGATGCTTTTTGCAAAAAATAAAGTCCGTATATGGCGCATTCCTTGAACCCATAACTTCATCAAACTAAACTCTTCTGCGATGGTGCCAAGATTTTTTTTCTGTACGACTTGACTTACTTTATTCCAGACTATTTAAAATTTCAAAAATAATGAACTGATGAATGTAGCGAAAGCCCAAAATTACTTACACATTCTTCCTCTGCAAAAAAACTAATCGTTGATTTTAACAACCTTCAGTCATGAGATCACCTTTGGGGTGTGTGTTGGAGTGTGCCAAGTTTTATCCTAAGTTTTTCCAGAGATTTTTGTACTCAGGTGACTCTGCTAAGGTGTTGGGGGTCAACCCAAACCAAACTTGTGTTTTAAAAAATCTAGGCACCATGAGCATTGGGAAGCACATTTATTAAATACAAATTTCAAGAAAAAGCAATATATGTTCAAGGTAACCTATAATATTTTTATATTCAAAATTCAATGCATTTGACAGAGTCATAGGTGCAAAATTTCTAATTTATGAAAGATACACCTGTAATCCAATTTTGATGAAATGGATTTTCCTTCACATTTTCATATGCCAAGTTTATTTCAGCAAAAATATGTGCAGAATTTCAAATTTCATCTCTAATTAACATTTCTGCAAACTACACCTGATGTGTTCGACTGAGGAGGCAGATCAATTATTGGTCTCAAAATCTCAAGAAAAAAATTTCTCAAAGCTGACAATGAGTGCTTTACTTTTGAAATGAACTTTTCAGGAAGAATATCTGAAAGGATCCGCACTTCGCAATTTGAAATTGTATTTCTTTATTGTTAAAGCGGTTCACAGTATACTTTACCAGGTGATTGGATTTTTTGGCGATGGACTTGTCACTGGAATTGATCAAAAATAAATCAAACGAGGATACACGGTTTCAAGTTGACTGTTTTTTTCTTCTCTTAAACCTCTCACGATTTCATTGCATTTATTTCAAGTCCCTCTTAGGACTAATAGCTGTTATCTTCCATCTCAGCTGAATGGCCTAAAGGAAAGAAAGAAGTACTGTACTGTAATAATCATTCTCACAGTCGTTTTGCTGTGTGTGAGTGATCTGGAGCTATAATACAATTTCCTCAAGCCCCTCTGTAACCCTGATGGGCCACAATTGAATCCTCTTCACAGCTGCCGATATCCAGTATATAAAAGTGTCTCACCAGCACAGGGGATCATCCACACTGGGGGTTGCGATGGTGGGGAATGAAAAATAAAATACCCCTCCCTCTTCCAACCCCCCACAGAGTGTATCTCAGGTGCTTATAGTCCTCATCCTCGTCTTTGTCGCACACTCACTAAGGATATATATCCACACAAGCGGCAAGACGTGCCTGGAATTTTTCCCTTACCTTTCCTCCCCTTGTGTAGTGTAGAGACCACAGTGACTGTTGTTGGAGTGTCAGGGTTACGATACGCACACTTCACGTTGTCGCAGCAGAATTCGATTACTCAAGAACCAGCCCCGTTGTTCTTCTTCTTCGTCTTCTTAGGTCGGAAGAGGGAAGTTGTTTGGGAAAGGCCCACTTTTCCCTGTGCCGAGTTTCGCGTAAACAAGTTATCAGGGCCCATCTGACGCCGGAACTTTTAATGCGTCTCCTCCTCTTCCCTTTTGTGTCCCTTTTCCTGCCGGGTTTCCGACAAAACTTGGATTTCTCTATCTCACTCTCTCACTGGAGCTTCTTTTCTCTATTTTGGATTGATCCGCAAATCGAGAAATAATCCTGGCAAATTTTTGGGGCATGAGTGTGGATTGGGTTTCATCGGATCGTCATTGGGGTCATCTGTCAGTGATGATATCGCTATACTGGGGATAGTTGATATCTTCCGGAAAAGCGAGGTACTATAGTGTGTCAGTGACGAGTTATTGAAAACCTTTTCAGCTGTCGTAGCAGATTGAGTAAGTGAGATCCTATTTTCCATGAAGCGAGCAGGAATAAGTTGAACAAGGAATAAAATTTTAATTCAAATGCCTAGTACAGTACAGATGTACCTCTTTTTTCTTCTATCTGTGCAAAATGATTCTTAACTTGATTGATTGAATAGATTATGTTTTTCTTTTAGATTTTATTCTTTGTACCTGTTAACCCTCAGATGGTGGAAGGTTCTTTCCCATAGCTGGACAAAGTTGGATTATTTTTGTATGGTCCTGCATTTTTAGTTTCTTGAAGGTCAGGAAACCCCTTCCAGGTGGGCTGAGGTGAAGTCAGGATTAATCCAAGAAAAGCCAGTAGCCTCACTGAGCTTTTTTTTTTCCCTGCAAATTTTTTCTGCGCTCAGGGAAAAAAAAAGTTGGAATTTTTCCCGGCTTTGCCCTTAACCCCTTTATCATTTTTTCTTCACCTCTCTGAGGTGCAAAAACTTTTTGCAAAAATAGTCCAACTTTGCTGCCCAAGGGTTAAATCAGCTGATAAAAGATTTTGGTCAAGGATTGAAGCCAGGCTAGGAAAGTGCATGAATGTGATGGGACTACTGAGCACTACTCAAATTAAAATTTTATATGTTCTAGCACAGAAAAGGGGAAATTGTTCAACATTTTCTGCTATATTTAAATCAAGGAAATGACATTGAACATGTCGGAGGCAGTGCTGCGGTGTTTAATGCTCATTTATCTTCGGAATTGAATTGGTGTCCCTTCAGTTATCGACTTGATTAGAAAAGTCTGGTGATTTGATTCATGAGACTTTCTAAAAAAAAAGGGGGTTCAAATTTCTTCCGCAAGGCAACGAGAGAATTTGAAATGAGGAAATTAGAAGAAAAAACTTCAAGCACCAAAATAACACATCAATATAAAGGAAAATGAAATGCATAAAATATGAATTTAATTGACTACCACTCGCACATTTTCCTCAAAATTAAGAAAAAAAGAGGGTGTACGTCATGGGAAGGTATGACATTTTTCAAAACTGTAGACGTGTACGTATAAGCATCATACTAATTGCTACTACTGTAATATAATATTTTGGACTCATTTTAACAAGCAATTTTTGAAAATGGACGCAAATGGAAAAAAATGTTATAATGTTTGATTCCAGTCAAAGTTCACATTCTGGTCACCAAAAGTTGGGTTGGTTCAGGTCTTATACTCAGCAGCAGTGATGGTTTTTTTTTCTCAAATTTTCGGCTAATAAGTCCAGGTCCAGGGTCGCCTTTTACTCAAGGGCGTGAGGTAATACTCAAAAAAATACTGAAATATTTCTGCCTACCCTGTGAAATCTTCATGAATAATATGAAAGGCTTCTTGTGAGAACACCTTTCCATAGTTCCACAAGGATACTGCCCTAATTGTCGCCGTAAGTTAATGCGAATAAATTATAAAATATTCTAATTGCTAGAAGAGTCGAACTTTAAAAAAACGAACAACTCATCGTGGGATTGAAAGTGATGGGGGTGGAACAAACTTCGTTTCGATTAAAAAATGGACGAGGAATTCTGAGGTGGAGGCGTATGTACACTTCACTTCTTTGGGTGTCTATATATATAAGGGGAACCCCAAGGACAAATTTAAGACACCCCTATCACGCCATAGGTGGAGTTCCTTCAAGGCTATATAGAAGATGAAAGATAATCAAGGAAGCTGCACAGCATGGAAACAAGAAGAAGAAGAAAAAAACAAAATCTCCGCTTCCTTCCGTCCTGCCTGCATCAGGTTCGTCGGAAATTGAATCGAGTTCGCTATCTTAGATGCTTACAGCAAAGAAAAAGGTGATTCTCATCTCGGGGGGGGAGGCTGGGGTGCTAAAAATACGCAATTGCGGCCGAGAACCCGTCCATTCACCTGTCAACGAGTCGGAGATTCGATGCTTATCTTACGCATCTCCCGTGGACTCGTCGGTTATTGATCACCTGCTCAACACCCGCGGGGGGCCGTGACAAACGGCATTTCCAGGGAACTTTCCAGCATAGTCGTCTGGATCAATTCAGAGCCCGGGGTTGCTTCCTCTTCCTCTAATTTCCAAAATTTGCTAATTTCGTCCCTTTTCACGTGGAGAGTGTTATTGTAAAATACAGAATCACACATCACTTGGATCCCAGCAGTTTGCAAAATCGGACTTTGTTCCGGTTTTACCTTCTCACCTCGCTTTAGATAATCATCCAAGAAAATAATAAATCTTGGGAATAATCTGCGGTTGACGTCATGAATGTTTTTGGCGCGGTGGATAACCGCTTTTTGGATTAATTGATCCCGGTGTTGAATTTAATTTGTTCTTTCGTTTCTTTGCATATATGGGTACTTTTGATGTTCGTTTGTGGATATCAGAATATTCAGAAATAAAATTAGGTCTTCAAGGGCTCTTGATTTTATAGAACAGCACCGCAGCCTTAATTTATATCGCGCGTCTTGCAACGGTTCAAAGCAAATTCAGTGAGACATAAATCTTATTTTCATCTTTATTCATTCGAATTATACTGTATACATCACGGCATTAGAAAATAACAACCTTCATCACGTGGGAAGAGCCACATTTTTTTTAAATGGCAATCAGCATTAAAACCAAGATCCAGTTGAAGTAAATGATTTACTGCGTGTAAAGTAATCATTCCAGCCCTGGATGAAGCTGGATTTGGCTTCTAGAAAGTCGACTAACTTTCATCCCTCTCGTCTGACGCCCCCCTGCAGCGTCAGATAACGGCAGAATAACCGCTCTTCTCTAGGTCTGTATATAACACACCCATTCGGATTCAAAAAGGGAAGCATTATGAGAATGACTTCCTTCGTTATCTTTCCAGAGGCAGACAGAAAGCTCGTGTGTGGTCAGGCCCATGATGATGAAGAAAAGAAAGAACCCGACAGAGAGCAGCTGGAAGAAGTGGGTTCGGTGCCGAACCCGGCCGGGTCGTCGTCGCAACCTATAGTACCTCCCCCCATCAAGGGCACACTAATGAGGACCTCCAAGGTGTCTCAAAAGTTCCATACGTTGCTCTGTTCTGACTGAGGAGATGAGCCTTTGCCCAGAGGGAAATCCCGGGATTTAAAAAAAAAAAAGTGAAGAGAAACCGGTTTCTTTTTCCTGCCCCATTATCCCACGATGTCCCGGGTTGACATGGGGATTTCCTGCTGGTATCGAATGCAAATCGAGAGCCTTCTCGTGTACATTCCCCCCACCGGGAAATTCCCTAGGCGACGAAGGAGACAATTCAAAGCGGCATTTGTGAAAGAAAATGCCTAGGTATGAAAGCCAAGCAACATTTGGCTCGAATTTCCCTTTTATTTCCCACACGAGCGATTTGGAAAGTGGCCGAGACGTGATGCGACAAAGCAGGAAGTATTGTATCATTCTGGTGACAGCCATGTACAGTTGAAACGCTTTCCGAGAAGACTTTCATCTCGATTTTCTCGAATTGCCCGTGAAAAGTCAAGACACTTCAGAATTCCCTGCGATCAGCATACAAAGCTATAATGCAAATGATTGAGAGTTGAAGCTATGAAATCCGAAATGTGTGCTTTGAAGAGAAGTTACTCTTTAGGAAATTCCACGGAAAACATTATGCATCCTCTTGCGGATTTTCTATGAGATACGTACGTTATTAAATGGAGCACTTTACAGTATTTGGAAATCAAATACATTTTAATTTTAAATTAACCAAAAACAGCAGCCCCGAAAAGTTCCGTTTGTGAATCTTGGGGTTTTCACGCCTCTCCACCAAGATGTGGGTTTTCCGAGTGGATTCGTTTGTATTTTTGAGGGAAAGGTCCCGAGATAAAAAAAATCCCATTCTCCTGAATAATGACGAAGAGATGTGTTAATGGACCGTATTTACTTATTGAGAAAATATTACTGCATATTCAAAGCGTTTGCTTGTGGCTTTAGCTTTCTTCAAAAATTAAGACGGAATTATTTAATATGAACGTACAAAAATAGTATGCTCAATTGTTCTGATGTACATAAAATGGCACTCTCCTGGAAAAGTAGAATTAAACGTAGGATTTCTTCTCTGATTCTGAAAAATTTGACGCGCAAAAAATAAATAAATAACCCCGTGATTTTGTGACGAACCGCAGGAATAATCGTTCGGATAAATCTTTTGCAGTCTAAAGTTTTTAAAGATAACGCAAGATTTATTTGACCGGAAAAGTTTTCTGACGTGATGCAATGATGAAAAAAATTCCGTGAAGGATTTTAATTTTTTTTTGCAAGCGGAATCTGAAAAATTGTAGCTCAAGAAAAAGAGATTCTGAAAGCTTCTGAAAATCTGATCCCACCCAGAGAACGCAGTCAATTGAAGCAAGAAATTCTAGAAACTTCTCGACTGCTCCCTTTTCTTCCTCTTTCAAAAAATATTTCTGGACACAATATTTTCTGGACGACTGAAAGCCGCGTGCCTAGCAGTTCAGAAGTATTCCGAAGTTCTCTATCCATTTATTTTTCAAAATAACGAGAAACATGCATTCTGAAATTTCGCGTGCCAAGCATGCTGCATCATGATGAAACCACACGAATGAAAGTGACCACTCCTCTCGGTACTTCGCAGCAACGATGCACTTGGGCAAAGAATGAAGTGAGGTTCCTTATATACTGTATATTTAGAAAGAAGAAGCCAACTATAAAATGAAAGAACCGAGACGAACTTTGAGAGAAGTGAATAGAAAAGAAAAATGAAAGCTCAGAAAAGGAAGAGGTTCTTTTTTTTCTTTTTTGGGTGGTGGTGGAGGAAGCAAGTTGTACCGCTGGGAAATTCCGCGCTGCTGTTGTCTTCCGGCTTGTCGCGTCTTGAGCAAGACTCGGAAGACTTCCTTTTTCTTTCCACCCCCCGACCCCTTATCCCTTCTTCTTCAACCCCCCACCAACAGCTCTTCTGCAAAAACGTCCTAAGGGGGCATAGAGAGACTGTAGGAACGAATTGGTGGATGTACGGAATGCAATTACGCGCGCACGGGACGCCAAGTGTTGCTGCCCATGCGAGATTCTTCTATTTTCTTTTTATTTCCTCCCCCCCCCCCACTCCTTTTTAATACAGACTTTCCTCGTTTATCCGTCTCTTTTGTTTCCTGCTTCCGGCTGCGGAATATAAATGAGAAACAGCGGAAAACGACCCGGGTGAGGGTTCGGTTTCCCGATCACCGTTCTCGAGGAAATCGCCGTCTGACAAATGACTCAGTCCTTCTGCTTTTCCTTCAAATGGGAAGAATCCTCCCCCCGAGGGCAAGGCTTTTGTTTGTTTTTGTTTTTTTCTATCTCGTGACTTGTTGCGAACTTTAATGGACAAAGGATTCCCGTGGGCGTGGGTGTCTTTTTTTGTTTTGAAACGCCGAACCCATTTTGGCTTGTCGAAGTGTCCAGTGGATATTTTATATTTTCCGAACTTATCCCAGGTGCAATCCATCAAATGAAATCCGTTTTTCTACACTTAGATTCGATGCCTAGCTTTTAATAACTAATAATTTTTTTGTTTGATGCAGAGTATTTTTTTTTAAATACTGGAACAATTTTCCAAGGCTTTTAGCTTGCATAGAATTTGAACTAAGGCGTTCAACTATCGAAACAGCTTTTCCATGAAATTCGAACAAATTTTAATTTTCGCTCAAATGCTCCCAGTCATCATTTAAATGCAATAAATATCATAAAATTTGAGTTATTCGCATCGAAAATAATTCATTGTTGCAGCGATTTTTCTTGGCTGACTTTAAATTTTAATCTCTTCAGAAAATGCCGTACCACAATACGATACTAAAGTACACCTTTTCTAGTCAAACGGTTTTTAAATTTTCCTGACAGATTGAAATTCGCTATGAAAAATGCTCAAGCCTGAAAATTGATTCATTGATTCTCTGTCAGGATGCGCCAACATTTTTTCCCACTTATGGAATGTTTACATTCTTCTTGAAAAAAAAAGTTTAAGTCTCCATGGGGAAAGGCTGTAAAATCTGAGACGTTTGAATCAATGATATCAAATAAGCAATTTTACAAAAGTACAAGCATCTCGTGAAAAATCGCTTTCTTTCTTAAACCCATGAGCAGACGAGTTTTTGGCTCATTCAACCTCGGAGGAACCGTGGATTCGGACTTCGGAATACAAGGAAATAAATTGAGTTAAACAGAGTCACTTGTCAGGGCTGAAAACAGAGAGAGAAAAAAGAAGGATGTCTGTGACCATGTCACCTTCTTGGAAACTTTCCCATTCGGGTTGCTGTCCAGCAGCGAAAATCGTCTCATGCGAAAAGCTTTCGCGGACAACTTCGAAATGAGGCACACACAAAAAGTATCTGAGGTCCATTCCAGAATCAGATTTGTGATGCAATCAAAGAATCGATGTGTTTTTCTGAAGCAAAAATAAAAAAAAAGTAAGCAGAGGCGCCCATTTTCCTCGGCAAATTTATCCGCGTGCATCAAGCATGAAAGCCCTTCTTTTGATGTAGCTCTGGGGAAATAACAAGTTTCGCAAGTTTATCCCGTTACTGTCACCCTCAAGCTCAGGGAGATACGCAATGAATGAAGCATTCAAGTGGGATGTACTTGGTCACGAATTGGAGAATGAATCAGTAAAAACAATCAGTGAGTTATTCCTCAAGCACGAAGTAGCCTTGAAACTTTTTATCGAATTTTTCCCTCTTCTCCAACTTATCCCAGTCACTACCTGCTGTATATTTGATCAGTGCATCAAAAGAATTCCTTCTGCACAAATATCGGGTCTTCCAGGAAATTTTGGCATAACTTTGAAAAGGAGCAATTCAGCGCGAGAAATCTCAATTTCAAACGAAGGGTAACTTTATTTGAAGCTGCTTTCAAATGAACCTGTTTTTCATGTACCTGTATATAGTTTTCCTATTATCGTTGATTTAATAAATAATAACAAGCAGTCAACTTAATTCAGGGACGTTTTTCTCAAGGCCATGACATAGAAGATACGAATGAAATGCATAAAAATTTAAATTAATTTTTATATGTGATCCCGAAGTTAAATTGCAGCATCACTGATATTTTTTAAAGAACTGAATGAACATTTTATGTTCGTTTTTTTTTGTTACACTGTCATTTTTAACAAGAGAGTTGCTTGCGAAAATTTTGATGTTGTAATCTGTTAAAAACTAAAAAAAAAACTCAACCTCCAACATGATCCTAATCTTCCGGGACAATATTTCGGGGATCCATCATCAAGTTTATCGTTTTAGCACACAAACACTATTTCAGTCAAGGAAATGTGTTCTCGCACACTATGTCTTCGTGATATTTGCATCGGGCTGCTGGGCAAATATTATTCATGGGGCTCAGCTCTTATTTTTTCCCGTCGATCTCACATCAGCTGTGTAAGTCGTGAGCACAATATGACGGCAATATCCGCGTCACTGCCTCGCAACGGCTTATTTACGAGCCTTTTGGTGTCGAAACGGCGACTGATGGCAGATATGATGTAGCTCTGGGGAAATAACAAGTTTCGCAAGTTTATCCCGTTACTGTCACCCTCAAGCTCAGGGAGATACGCAATGAATGAAGCATTCAAGTGGGATGTACTTGGTCACGAATTGGAGAATGATGAATCAGTAAAAACAATCAGTGAGTTATTCCTCAAGCACGAAGTAGTCTTGAAACTTTTTATCGAATTTTTCCCTCTTCTCCAACTTATCCCAGTCACTACCTACTGCATATTTGATCAGTGCATCAAAAGAATTCCCTCTGCGCAAATATCGGGTCTTCCAGGAAATTTTGGCATAACTTTGAAAAGAAGCAATTCAGCGCGAGAAATCTCAATTTCAAACGAAGGGTAACTTTATTTGAAACTGTTTTCAAATGAACCTGTTTTTCATGTATATAGTTTTCCTATTATCGTTGATTTAATAAATAATAACAAGCAGTCAACTTAATTCAGGGACGTTTTTCTCAAGGCCATGCCATGGATGATACGAATGAAATTTATAAAAATTTGAATTAGTTTTTATATGTGATCCCGAAGTTAAATTGCAGCATCACTGATATTTTTTAAAGAACTGAATGAACATTTTCTGTTCGTTTTTCTTTGTTACGCTGTCATTTTTAACAAGAGAGTTGCCTGCGTAAATTTTGATGTTGTAATCTGTGAAAAACTTCAAAAAAAAACTCAACCTCCAACATGATCCTAATCTTACGGGACAATATTTCGGGGATCAATCATCAAGTTGATCGTTTTAGCACACAAACACTATTTCAGTCAAGGAAATGTGTTCTCGCACACTATGTCTCCGTAATATTTACATCGCGCTGCTGGGCAAATATTATTCATGGGGCTCAGCTCTTATTTTTCCCGTCGATCTCACATCAGCTGTGTAAGTCGTGAGCACAATATGACGGCAATATCCGCGTCACTGCCTCGCAACGGCTTATTTACGAGCCTTTTGGTGTCGAAACGGCGACTGATGGCAGATTCAGACAGCTGGAAGCGAAGGAAAAAAAAAAGTATCGCAAAAAAGGATAAAAGTGCAACATCAACAAAAAAAAGAGAGCTGCTCATGTGGCCTCGCGTCGTTCTCGTCAAAGCGTCCCAAATCCGCTGGCAGTCGAACGCCTTGAAGTGCTTTCTGTCTGAGTGCCTCTCCTACTGTCAAGAGTTTCAGTTCATCATCTGAATGCACCACGATTCTTGGGAAATTTTCATGGAAAGAGTTCAAGTTCCCGAATGCAGCAGATCGAAATAGGAAGTATATGAAGAAATGTTCCTTCCGGAAACGCATCGCATACTTTTTTTTTTCGGTTGGCATTCGCAACGAATACGTGTGGTGAAAAAGGTGAGCGAACTGCTTCAGGAGAATCCACGAAACGGATGAAAAATTGATTGCATGTGTAAAATTCAGTTTGAATCTTTTCATATCTTGGGCAGCAGGATTAAAATTAAAATCATTTGCTTTGAACTTCAAAAAATATATGCTTCAGTTTAGAAATTAGTATCAACACTTGCGCATCAGAAATAAATACAAAGTTACCTTTATAACGAACCCTTAATTTAATGACAAATATGAGGTCTTGAGCTTATAAGTTTTCTTTTAGACTTATTATGACAAAGTACACTCCTGCTCTTTTTATTTAACCTGTAATTTTGAGCTGAAATATTCCTTTAATAGGTTTGAGATTCCACGTTGAACAAGAAGTCTAAACATTCCATGAACCATGTTCAAATTTGTAAAACATGTTTTGATTTTAATTTCGGAGTGAAAGTGCCAATGCGATTATTTGAAAAAAGGTGACAGATTTAGAAAACGTTGTCGTGAAATTTTTTTGCAGGGATTGATGAGGATCCATAGATTCGAAATTTACTCTTGAATTTTTCATTTCGTTTTTTTTTACAAAACTATGAATAGAAGTAATACAAAGATATAATTAAACGCTATAATCTCATGCATCCATGAAATAAATAATTTAAAAATCGTTTTGTGATTTTTCTGGTAGCCGATAATGTTCATAGGCATGCAGAAATATGTAAATAAAGATTAAAATCTGAATGTTGGCAGCATTTCCCCAAAAAGTTCTCGGATTAACATATTAATCAGCCTTGATTTTTTAAATGCTTCAAATTGAAACATGCGCATTTTTCGAATTATCCCTTAAATTTCAATTCGACGGAACGCGGATAAAAAAAGATGGATTTTTCCCCTGCCTCACAATGTTTGTCTCGAAAGCTCTCGCAATACTCAATTTCATTTCCAAAATTACCAAACAGTAATTAATTACTTCCCGGCTTCGAGTGTGGGAAGACGAAAACAGCGCAGAAATCACTCATATGGAAACAAAATCTCGGTTGTCGAAGACCCCAAGATGCTCCCGGAACGGAACCCGTTTCCCCCCAAGGGGTTTTTCAACCCATCCCGATCCGAAGCATCGATGCAACAAATTGTTCCCCGGAAATCCAATCCAATCCCGGCTTGCAGCTTCCTTCTGACAAGACGCTGTTCATCAATAATGGCTGCTTTGCATGCTTCCGAAAAACTCCCCGTTTCCCGGTAATTGAAGGGCAAATTTCCGGTTTCCGGACGGATGGAAAAATTCCATTACCGTCTGTATCTTATTGCCAGAGAAATGCGGATTCGAAAGAATAAAAGAAAAGTGCACGATGAGGATGATCCGGGAACATTTACCTGTTCTTCGTTGCATTTTTCATGCATGAACGAGCATTCATCTCAAAGTGCTTCGAAGCATCAAATACGAGCCTGATTCTTTATGCAAAAATGTTGACCTTTAAAAAGGAACATCCGTCTGTAATTAAAATGAAAATGCAGCGGCTCACCGTGTTCATTATAATGTTGAAATTTATCATCAATATTTTATCTGCTTCGTACAGCAATAATTTCGTTGCAATGAAGCGGCAGCAAAAAGTATCATTAAAAATTGTTATTGTGACTTTGAAAATCCTTAAAATGCAAAATTTGTCGTACTCCGAGTTTTAAAATACAATGCGGTCATGAAGCAGGGACTGTGAAAAAATCGCGATAAGCAGAAGTTCTTTGTAAAGCAGTTATTAGTGATAAAGACATTCTACGGAACTCTTATTTGATTAAACGAAAAAATTTTGTCTGTTGACAAATTTGGCTCTATAATTCAAAAGAGCGCCCAATTTTTCCTCGGATGATTATAAAAAATTAGTAGTTCATTCTATAATAGAAAGCAATTAGGGAGAAAACTTTCGAGAAATTGTGAAAAAAGTTGAGAATTTATTGATCCGTAAGGTCTGCTGTTCTTTGGAAAACTCCAATCCGATTCCAGATTTCCAATTCCGGACATCAAAACATTTCCGATGCATCATCTCCGCCTCTTCCGGAATTTTAAAACATGCGTATAGATCAATGGGGAATGTCTTTCCGGACGGTACAGTGCCAAGTTTCCGGTTTTCCCCTCTCCATGACAGGACATAAAATTTTAACATAGCCTAGGAACGGGGGTTTTATTGGAATTTAGTTACTGTATACAGCAGCAGATTCAAACCTCCATCTCAACCCAGGTCTCGTAGGTCATTCATGATAAATGACCGGAGAAAAAGTTCGCAACCGGGTATTTCTTGATGAGGCCCGAATGGAAATACATCCGCAACGTATATATTGGCTACTGGCAACCCGTTTCTCAGGGTTAGACCTTTTCTTCCATTTGGGCATTAGAGTAAGACGTAAAGGGTTGCAAAAGATATGAACATCACAAGAAGTGGAGGACGAAGTTAATGAGAACGCTAGTAAACATGTAAGATGTAGTAAAGACAACTTCCACATTCTTACCATTTTCCCAGGTTTGAATCTATACTAAGAAAAGAGAGGGTCCAGCATTTTTTTTACTACTCTGAAATAGGCTCTTGCGTATACCTTTTTCTTCAATTTAAGCCCTCTGACCTTGGAATTTATCCTCATGAATTTAAATTACGAGACAATGTTCAAAATCAGTGCATTTGAAAAAAAATTGACATGGCATATGGATGTTTAAGGAAACTTTTTATTTTTTGTATAAAGTATAAATTATATTTTATTTTGAATCACATAGACTGCCTTTCTTAACATTCTTTGCAAAAGCGGACATTTAGTGTAAAAGGAAGTCTCTGAAGGAAAATTAAGTTTATAAACAGAAGACAAGTATAACATGTTTACATCCATTGCTTCTTTTACACTCGTCACTGTCCAGTCCAAAACGTGACACCGAATAACACAGTAAATACCTGGTGAGTTGCACTAGTACATCACGAGTTGGGAGGCATTTCAAAGTCTCTTCCAGATAGTTCCAGACAATGTAGTTAATGTAGTATTCAGATAGATTATTTTTCTCTGACTAAATATTTCGTGAATACCTGCCTGACATTTCAGAAGCGAGGGCGTCCACTATATAGAGGGAAACTACCAAAAACCTTATTTCAGCAACTCTAAATTGCGTTTCCCTGCTGAGTACTTATGCACAGACCCAAGGACCCGGGATTAGAACAAATTTAATTCTGTCTCTGGAAAGTTTTCCGCTCCGTTCCATCTAATTCCCGTTGAAATCGGATTTTCAGTGCGAAAGGTCATGCACGCGAAGCAAAGCAATCTCGTCGTTCTGTATATGGTTTCCAGAGCTGAGGAGAATGCCAAGCATTTTTCTTAGGGTACCACGCATTTCGATGAAAACTTTCGAAATTTTCTTNCAGACCCAAGGACCCGGGATTAGAACAAATTTAATTCTGTCTCTGGAAAGTTTTCCGCTCCGTTCCATCTAATTCCCGTTGAAATCGGATTTTCAGTGCGAAAGGTCATGCACGCGAAGCAAAGCAATCTCGTCGTTCTGTATATGGTTTCCAGAGCTGAGGAGAATGCCAAGCATTTTTCTTAGGGTACCACGCATTTCGATGAAAACTTTCGAAATTTTCTTCAAAAGAAAATTTTCCCCCCGGTTTTATGCACTGGGAGTTAATATTTGTGCAAAGCTGGCCTTTAGCTGAATGAAAGGGTTTCGGTTCAACGCAAGGAAACCCAGAATCGTCGTGCCCATCATGTGACTTTTACAAATCGCTCATCTCTGGACATCAGTTCCTTTGAATTCAATAGAATTGCACAAAAGTGATCCATTTGAGGCGTAAATTATTGAACTCGATGAGGATTTAACGAGATGAGGGAGTCAATTTCGCTAATGCGTTGGAAAAGGATTAGTACTCGCCTGGTACATTTTCAAGATACGGGAGATTTTTCGGGGGAAACATTTTTTTGAATTCGAGAAAACGTTTCAATTCGAAAATAGGTTCTAGTTTCTCCATGGTCAAATTCTGTTTCCGATCCGAATCTTCACATCCCGTTTCGGTTCCAGTCTCTACTCGCTAAACCTCCAAACTACTTTATGATAGTACTTATTGGAGTGAACCGTTCTCCTTCTAACATAAATAATAAAATGGCACTTAGCTCTAAAAAAAAAAATGTTTCCAAGCAATAAAAATTTATCTTTGACCTCCGATTGGAGATGCCAAGATATGTTCGGCAAACTTCCTTCACCAGAAATTCAAAATTAATGAGGGAAAACACTGAAGCATTTTTCAAAACCCTTTGGAAATGTTTGATCCAGATCTTTTCATGGGATTTAGAAAGGTTATGAAGTTTTGAGATTAAAATGTTGATGCTAATTTTAATATTAAAAACAATGCCTTACGAATGTTCAGTCTCGCGTTCTCAGACTTCCATTCACTCTGTATTCAGCAGAAATTTTAAAATTATCTAGAAATACACGACCACGAGCACACATTAGAAAATTCAGCAAGGAGCGACAGTCCCCATTTCAATTTATAAAGCACGCTCATTTTTCTCCCAGATTTTGGTGAAGTATAACCCATCTAATTAATGAATGTAGCTGGGATTCATTTTTCAAGCCCCCCATATTTCATTCAGAACAGGAATGTAAAATCGAAATGGAACGTCGCCTGTCAGTGAAATGCGCCCAGAAACGTCAATGTAATATGTCAAACTTACGGACAACCTTGTTTGGAGACAGATAATAAAATTGTTTCGCACGAAGACTTCTTGGACAACATCACACAAATTGCCTTCATCGCCAGAAACAACTTGATGCATTCAGAAAACCGCCTCTGTCTCCTTGAATTTCTCCATTCGAATCGCCTTCAACTGATCGCCATCATTTAAAATGCACGAAGGGAGACGTGAAATAATCTGTATATAGTGCGTTTGATACAGTGGACTGCAGACGAAGGGAGAGGATCCCAAGACGAGGGGATCCTGGGGTCGGCATCAAGCCTGCTTCCCATCAAGTGAGAATGAATAAGCGTCGGCTTTCAGCACAGGAGAAACGCTCGCAAGACGAATTCATTTCTAAACACCCGGCGACGTTCGGAAGTGAAAGCTAAAAAGGAATGGAAGAACCCACATCATGCCCGGAAGCCGGAACTAGCAAAAATAAAAATGCCGAACAGCAGCAGAAGGGAAACATGATTCAGAATGAAAAGTCATGACAACGTTAGTTCCTATAGCTGCTGCGCTTCTTTTTTTCTTCGCTCTCTCTCTCGCTTTTTTCTTCTTCCTTTTTTTTTGCCATTTCGCTTATTCGCTCCGGGTTGCGGGTCCCATGAGGGAAACAAAGTTTTCTTCCGCCTGACTGCTAAACGTGTTCTGCTTCAGCCACACTTGCAATGCACATTCAAGCCTCGGCAGGATAGGAAAATGAGGAGATTTTATCTACCCGGGTTCCTCAAGGGTGAGGTTGCCAATACCTGTTTCAGATTCTTTTTTTCATATTATTATAATTAACGTACAATTCCTGACTTCAGTTGATCACGTGAGACACAATGATGGTAAAATCAGATCAAACAATTTGTTAAAAAAAATAATATTCCCAGCTTACGATATTGCAACTAAAACTTATTAGGAGTATCTGGGAGCAGGCTCAACACCTTGTGCTTTATTTTGTGTTTGTTGATTGCATTATGTTGTAATTGTCATTGCTGATATTTTCTTTTTGTAATCTATTGAGAGAAACAAAGTGTATGCATTTACATCAGTTGTGCATTTGTAAATTTTGTTATGTATTTTCCTTTTCTTTAAGCAAAGTGTGGCAAAGTTAGGCTATTTTCAAAAACTTTTGTGCCATTGAGTGTTGGCAATTTTAAAAAATCCTACATTTGAACCAAGGCCTAAGTCTGGAAAATTTCCAATATTTTTTCTAATCCTGAAGAAAATTTTGAATGAAAAATACTTTAATAACAAAATCCCTCACTGGATGGTGTTTTTTCCTTCATTCCTGACCTTTGCATGGGAGAATCCTCAAGTCAATAAAAAAGTTGCCTCGAGTTAAAAAGGGTTGAACCCGGAAGAGTTACACCCTCGTAAAGTCAATGGAACCCAGTTTGACTTTACGTGACGGTGGGGTCTTTTTAGGGTTGAGGTGGGACGTTACGTTTTCTTGGGAGGAGGTTATCCAAGGATTAATACCCATGAACAGTTTATTTCTCTATTTTCATCATGATGTGATGGAAGATGTTTGGATGAACGTGGGAGGAGGGGAGCAGGTTTGGATGTGGGAACATTGTTGAACCTTGTGAATGCTGAAAAGCAGAAAATAAAGTTTGCTCATCAATCAATCCATGAATATGCATGTCAGCTCTTTTTGGTCCGGTCAAAGTAAAATCTGACGAGTGCCAACACACTATATTGCCCAAAATGCCACGGATCACAGGAAACTGCTTCAAAAATTAAAGCTGGCAACCCTGCGGACACTTCACCATCTCCAGCTACAACAGCGGCAGCAGGAGTAGAACTAGTTGTAGTAGCATAGTATTAGTGAGAAGAGTACTATATACGAAAAGCCTGCATGATGGATGCGACATACGGGAGCGCGATGCAACATGAAACACAGAGCACATCCTTATTTTCGCAGCAAGGAACGAAGCAAGGAGCCTGTAAAACGATTCCCTCGCATTCCACTTCCCACACCCCAGATGAGGTAGGAAGTGCGGGCCTCGCACACACCGGAAATTGACAATCAATCACCCAGCCAGCCAGAGATTCGCACAGAAACTTTTGTTTTCGCATACGCTCCCTGGAAATTTCAAACTTGATTCAAGATTAAAAAGAAGACAAAAACCCAGGGAATGAATACATTTTTCTTTTTCTAAGTGAGGCGTCTGCTGCTCCTGAGGAATTTCGAGCAGCAGCAGAATTATCTTGAATAAAACGCGCCTCGGAATTTAGAAATGGGTTCCAGGAATCCAGCTGCAATATGCCTTAGTTTCACTACATACTTTTCTTACGTCCATTGGCTCTTTTGAACTTCTCTCGCTTTATGCAGCGGCCTTCAAAAGCTTCGTTGACATTTATCGCGTTGCGTAAGTATATGACTAAGCCCCATTCAAGTTCCTTCTTGAAAAAAAATACAAGTCGGCTTGAGAACACTTGCAGACAAGCGTGAGTCCATGCATGTGAAATATCAAGTGTGTTCATGAGAAGTTCTCGTGCATTGACCTTCTCGATGACCTATGACGAAAACAATTTGGCTCTCGGGATGAAGAAAGTTCTGTTCGTCCTTTTTTTTCCAGGAGAGCCTCTCCAATTAATGACTCGACGCTTTGTGGAATGATCCATAGAAAGACCGTTTACACACCCAAGGCTTTTCTTGATTAGAAAATTTGCTCTTGTATCAAACGAGCGTCTTCCACTTAGCAATAGGTTCATTGTAGCAATGTTACGCAAAAATTCTAAATATAAGGCTGATTGCCTGAGGCCGAGGCTGAATTTTTTTTTTAAGAATCACTGCAGTCATTTTTTTTGATAATGGTAAGTATTTTCTGAAACATTTCTACCATCATAGGAATCTTCTTCCAAGTATAAATGGTTGAATTTTAGAAATTTTCAAAATGCATCTAATTTTCAGAAAAAAATCAATGAGCTAATTCAACCTTGGCCTCAAGCATCCCCGCATTAGTGACAAAACATCCACATTTAAGCCTTAGAATGCACACATCTTTAGATTACTGTACAGTGTGACCATAAAAATGACTGCACCCTGAAATGCTGACAATATTAAAGCAGACAGTGTTGACAAATGGCATACTGTTTTGACTAGTGAAAATATTGTCAGACATATTTGAGATTACACAATCCAATGGCCTGTTTTTCTTGCGAATTATTGCTCATCAGATCTGCATATATAGGTAAAGAGGTCCTGAATATATATTATACGACTTATTGACAATAAAGAATATGCTTCCTTGGAATATTCTTCTTTCGTAAAAGATTCCCTTTCAGAAAATAAGCCAAGAGGCCCTGAACTCTCCGATTCTTATTTTTTTTTTTTAGAAAAATTGGCTTAAAATTCCATACTTAGTATAGAACACCAACAATTTGACGGAGAAGGAGGGAAATTCGAACCAAATACGCTCAGTTGAGAAATTTGTCTTCGATTTACTACAGTACTTTTATTTTGATTAGATCTACAAAATGGAACCACAGAACGACAGAGTCTTAGGATTTTAGGGGGTCAAATAAAGGCCTTTTCGTGGTTGGCTTTAACCATAGAAGAATTGTTCGCAGAATTTTGCGCAGAAGCTCCAGTGGAAAAAAAACACGTTGCACTTGAGACGCCCTGGATTAGCATTAGGCCAGCATCAACAGCAGTGGCCAGAGTTTCTGACGCAAATGGGGCCAATCCCTCAACCCAGCATCACATTCACATCATCCTACACTTCCCAGAATAATCCGCTTTTTGTCCCCTGAGGGTTTTTTCCCCTTTTTTATTTTTTTGCATGCAACATAATATAGCTGTACTGTCTGGTAAATTGATGAGTCTTAAGCCTTCGCTTAATTCCAGAACATGAAGCACTCAGTCAAATGTATCTTTTCGATATATCTTTTCAAGTATGACTACAGGCGGAACAGGACATTAGTTTGAACGTTGGCCATCTAATTTCCGGAATGTTTTTCGATATCATTGAGGATACACGCAATAGAAAATTCGAAAAAAAATTATCGATTTATCCCGCAAAATTTATTGATATTGTCGCATGTTTGATTAGCCTTACTCCCTAGAAACTTCGACCTGAATGGGTTCTCAGCGTCTTGTATGCATTACTAATGTGTAAAAAAATCAATCTGCTTCCAAAAAAATATAAAGGGTTGTTAAGAACCCTACGAGCTTAAGGGTCTTCGCTAAGAATAATACTCTGCGTGATCGCAAATGGAAGTGTATTAATGGAAATTTCAAGTTTGTCAACAACCTTCACAGCTCTCAGCTGTAAACAAATATATAAGAATTACCTGAATAAAAATTTAGAATTACCGTAAAATTATCGTGCAGGGCGGGGTAAATTTTCAATTCAGGTAAGAACATCTTTTCCATGGCGTCAATACGAGTATTTTGGTTATAAACTGGGCACATGTCATTATTGAAAGGAGGTATTTAATTTTATTTCTAAATATATTAATGATAACGTACTTCTGGGTTCATCCTACTTCCACAGGAACAATATAATGCCAAAGTCTACAGTTCTGACTTCTGAGTAAATTTTGATGATAATGAAAATGATCTTTTCAATGTCTTCAAGCAAATATTTTCAAAAGCGTTCCGCATCAAAATTCTGATAAACCTACATTTCAACCATGAAAGAGAAAATAAAGCAAACTTTTTTGAACACGGGCTTCCAATATAGGTGAAGAACTATTTTTTCCTCCGCGCGTTTCATACATCCTCGACGTATTTTTTTATTGCATGTACGAAACACGAATATATTTAGACCATGGGGATGGGAAGTCATGAATCAACAGCAAAACAGAGATGGTATCCTCAAACTCATAACAAATCTGTTGAATGCACATCCAAGTATCACTCGTCCCATCATGAGTGCTTCCTGTTATTGCTACCACAAATTCTCTTTCAAGAGAGCCCAAGTTTTCTGGAAAGCTGTCAGCTTTGGTCTTCGCTGTAAACTATTTATGAAGCAAAAAAACAAAAAACAAATATAATTAGACCCCCACATGCGGACACCTCGACTTGCGGACAATTTGACACGGGGACACTTATTTTCCCAGAAAAAATTAATGAAAAAGGCCCAACATGAGGACACTGACACAACATTGGGACATTTTGCAATAAAATTGCGCATACATTTCAGGCTGAATTGAAAGAAACAGATATTTCCAACCCTAAAATTGATGTAAGATAAGTTCTTTGGCATTTCTCTCACCAATTTACCATCCATTTAGCTAATTTAAAAAAATTACCTCCAGCATAGAGGGACTTCTACTTTTTTCACTTGAATGTTATTTTTGTAGATGCCAACATTTCAATATACAGTACAAAGATAAACTATTCAATGCTCCAAATGTTTTTAATGAGTTGCAAATTTATTCACTAATTCAAATTCAATTGGCAAACAATCTTTTTTCAGGGAATTCTGAAGAATATTTCTTCCATAAAACACCAATTAAAAATTATATAGTGTAAGTCTATATGGTAAAACAAGACTCAACTTAGGGGCACTCTTGATGCACCAATTATGTCCACATCTCGGGGCCTCACTGTACAGAGAGAATGCCAGCTTGGAGGTCACAACGGGAAAGAGTTGATTTGTGGGGTGGTGGTGGTGGTGGTGATGCGAAGGCGCTGACCGTGGCGGCATCACACACCCGTCATTATGAACGCCATACCGTGTGCTCGATAAGACGCCGGGTATATATAAGAAGTGGGGGGAGAAAAAGTTCTACCCCCGGAAGAAAGTCCACAATGGATTCTGGAAGCCATAAGCGGCCGAGATTGCACTGGCCGCAACGGGGCTCGACCGGATGAATAATGCAATGCAACCCCCGCTGCCGCCAAGGCGAAAAGGCGGGATTCCAGCCTCTGTTGCTCCCATAACGTGTCCCTTCAACCCATCCTTGGGAAAAATACTGTACCGTATACAATATATACATTCCACACCTGGTCTCTGTCTTGGATGCGGAAAGTGTCAGGGGAGAAAAAACCCGGGGAGAAAATCGCACAGAAATAAAAAAGAGAACTAGCAGCGCATGGGAAAGTATGCATACACTGGTTTGTACATAAGCTCATAATATTCATCATATTTTGGAAGTTGAGAGACTATAGATTATACACACCATATAATTAAAATATGAGTGCAATTAGGACTTGGATGGCAAATCTGGACTTTTTCTGCAAAATTTGGTGCCTGCACATGAGCAGCTTTAAAAAGAATTCAGGACAGTCCATCCAGGGCAAAGTTAAAAGAATCATAGTATTTTTTTTCAAACACAGAAAAATGTCAATCAAAAGCAAAAAATACATTCCCCAAGGCTGAGCTTTGTAGAAAAAGGGGTTAGATTTGTGGAATATGTCCAGCTTTGGAAAATTTGAGCAAAATGTATTTTGTTGACCAAGTCCAACTTTACCTTAGCCCACCTGGCTGGGCTTTCATGTGGCCTTAAAAAAATGAAACACAGTCCCACCCAAGAAAATCCCAACTTAGTCCTGCCATGGGGAAGAACTCTTTGCTATGGAAGGGTTAAGAAACATGCTGTATCTGCCTAATTTCCTGGCTTTTTATTTTAGCCAAAAGTCATGACAATACCATCTGTCATTGACTAGAAGTACACAAAGGGGTTACCTTATTGCAATTTGACCACACCACAATTTTTCAATCCCACAATTTGACAGTCAACTTTTTGGGCAGGTTGACTTGCAATGCAACCTCTGCCCCACAATTTTACCCACAGAGACGCATAAAAACATCAAATACAATGTAGAAAACATCACCATTGCTTTACAATGTGACTGCCTCACAATTCAACCCTGGTCCAGCAACATATTAGGGTCAAATTTCAGAGCACCACATGTGATGTATTTTCTTTTAATACCTATGCAGGAGATTATTTTTGATATGCTAAAATGTGTCAATTTGATGTGTGAGCATGGCAAATGAAGCTTGCATGTCAATCAAATAGACTAGATTTATCTCCTGCATATTTTAAAATTTATGGTTTTTTCATTCCAGGGCTAATGGAAAATACAAATTCAAGAAGCATCAAATACAATACATTATAGACATCATGTCGAAATAAAATGAATTTCCCTTCTTATTTTGGCACAAAAAATGATCATTATTGTTGGGTGTCTGCATACAGTGAGGCTTTCAAGTTCTTGATTCTTACTGCATTTCGATTTGATCTTCATACATTCCAGAGGTATTGCGTTTGGTGAATTAATTGCATGCATCAAATACGCATGATGTCCAAAAACACGAAGACCAAAAACGGTACTGCTAAAAATAAAAATAAGCCAAAGCAAAAACAGCCTCAAATATGTTCAACAGCTGTACAATATTTGAGGAAAATCAACATGCCAAGTTGAATTTCAAAGAATAACTCAAATTGAAATGCTGGATTTTATCCAGAATGCATACAGAGAAGAAAAAAAACAATTCCGGTTCCTAACAGCGTTTTGAATAGGCTGTTATACGAAGCAATAATCTCAAATGGACCATCAGTGTTGCCAAATCGATTTTTGAGGTCATTTAGGCTCTCTGCTTGAAATATTTTTCAAAGTCAGAATTTTATTTTCTCTTAGATTTTGTCAGGGCGAGCTTTATGTCGAAATGCTTTTGGCATGCCACCCGCCAGAACCCAGACACCCAATACCGACGCCCGAGGGGCTTTCGGTGGGATTTCTCGCACGAATAATCATCTAGTCAGGCGCAAGGACAATTCTGCGAAAACTTGTTGAGCTGGAAAGGTCGTGTTCTTGATGGAAGCTGCAGTGTTTCCTGCTCGAGCTGCTGAGTCTTTGAACTCACGAGTAACCTGGAATTTAATGCACAGAAATTCCTGAGATGTACCTTTGAAATCGGCGAACATTTGGCAGGAAAGCAACAAATTATCGTGTGTACTTGGGTGGTTATGATGTGTTTTTGACGTACGTCAACCATGATAACGATTAACTGTTTCAATGTCNTTTTGGCATGCCACCCGCCAGAACCCAGACACCCAATACCGACGCCCGAGGGGCTTTCGGTGGGATTTCTCGCACGAATAATCATCTAGTCAGGCGCAAGGACAATTCTGCGAAAACTTGTTGAGCTGGAAAGGTCGTGTTCTTGATGGAAGCTGCAGTGTTTCCTGCTCGAGCTGCTGAGTCTTTGAACTCACGAGTAACCTGGAATTTAATGCACAGAAATTCCTGAGATGTACCTTTGAAATCGGCGAACATTTGGCAGGAAAGCAACAAATTATCGTGTGTACTTGGGTGGTTATGATGTGTTTTTGACGTACGTCAACCATGATAACGATTAACTGTTTCAATGTCCTTGAGATTCAACAGAATAAAACATGAAGAGCCAATTTTCTTATTCATAAAAAAATCAAAGAAATAAGGAATTTATGTTTCTTTGAAGCAAAAATACTTTATCAATCAACCTGTTCATACATTAGCTGTCAAGGCATATTGAATCAGCGTTTCAGATCTCATTTACATATTTAAACAAACACTGATTTCAGATGTTTCTTTACGACCGATTCAGGTACTACGTCGAGTAAGTACGTATTTATGCACATTAATTCGTCTAGAAAATAATGCATTTGTAGTACAGTACAGTATTGCACTTCAATTCCGATTACTGTACTTGTATTATACAATGTATCTTGCAGATCTCTAATATTCAGCATTGATCAGAGATTTAAGAATTCAAAATAGCCAAAATCACAATACTGAATTCAAGCAGACGTGCATTTTTCTCGGAAGAGGTCGCTACTTGTAATAATGCTTGCAAAGTTATCATTACCTCGCTGTTTATTTCCTTGGCATGAAAAAAATTTTGATCATGATTGTTTCTAATGATTCAAACTCAAGCATATGTAGGAGAGTTGTTGAATGCTTTCAAGTTCTCAACAT